>VZTV01032129.1:8857-18940 GCA_013400875.1 Anhinga rufa
CCCCACCGCGGGCCGCGCACTCGGGCGGCGGGAGCGGCGGAGGCACCGGCACCGCCGAGAGGTACCGGGGGGGCCCGGCGGGCGCGGGGCGGGGGCCGGGGCCATCCGCCGCCATCCGGCCCCGTCGCTGGGCCGCGGCCCGGCAGGGAGGGCCGGGGGGGTGCTCGGTAGGCTGGGGAGGGCGGCGGAGGGGTGTTTCGTGCGCGACTCGCCCTGAGCGGGCGGGGAAGGCCGGGTCTGGGCCTGCCTCCGCCCGGCCCGGGGAGCGGGGCAGGCCGCGGCCTTTCCCCGGTGTGGGCGGGTGTCGGTGCCGGTAGCCGGTAACCCGCGCTGGGGGTGTCTCGCCGTGTGCCGGGGAGCGCCAGCCTCGCCTCGGGCGATGCCTGCCCGGCCGAGGAGATCCGGGGGCGGCTGCAAACGGCCTCCCCGTCGGGAGGGGCGCCCATAAACCTTTTAAAGTCAAATGGAGGGATTTTGCCGTCTGGGAGAGCGCGGCCGGGCCGGGAAAATGCATTTCCAAGGTGGACTGAAAGCTCTACTGAATACACAAACGTTTGAGGCAAAGGAAGGAAGAGCGTGTTTCTTACTTGCAGCCGAAAGGAAAGAAGGCGAAGGGCAAGAAGGTGGCACCGGCCCCTGCTGTAGTCAAGAAGCAGGAGGCCAAGAAGGTCGTCAACCCCCTCTTTGAGAAGAGGCCCAAGAACTTTGGCATTGGTGAGTAAGGGGATATTTGGGGTACTTGCTCGGGGGGCGTTTGATTATGGACAGACACCTAGATGGCAAACAGAAGCGTATTGTAATAAAGCTGTGGAACAGAGAGAGTGATGAAGGCAGTTGCTTTGCCACCGCAGTTAAGAGCTGCCCTTCGTTAGGGGTATGGAGGTGGCTATGGACAATTGCTAATTCTCAAATAGAAATTAGAAATGAAATACAATTTCCCACGTTACCTAGAACCATTGTTATGGCCCTGTTGTGATGACTCTTGCCCTTTTGCATGAGGTGTTGCAAACGCATTCAGACTTAGTAGCGCCCTTTTTGTACAGCGTGCAGATGATGTGAAAGAATATTTGCTATCTGAGCGATGGTGCTGACACATAACCACCAAGATCACTGATGCACTCGTGCCTGTTCCGCGCTCTTGCTGTGTGGGTTGGGAACAGCTTCGAGTTAACGTCTGTATTTTTAGGACAGGATATCCAGCCGAAGCGTGATCTCACACGTTTTGTGAAATGGCCGCGCTACATCAGACTGCAGCGCCAGAGGTCCATTCTTTACAAACGCTTGAAGGTGCCTCCTGCCATTAACCAGTTCACGCAGGCTTTGGACCGCCAGACAGGTAAGGATGTGCCCCACAACGTTCTCTTGACTTGGGTCGTTAACGGGATACGCCTCCAAGAAGAGACAAGAAACCGAAATAAGACTTAACAAAGGTAAGCCAGAGAGTTTCTTTGGGAGGCATTTTAGGGCAGCTTTAATAGGGGCGAGATGATCTCTCGAGGTCCCTTCCAACCCCTGCCATTCTGTGATGCTGTGACTGGGTGATGCTAACAGCGAGCTGCTGTCTGAATTTGCCAGCTAAGTCTCAACAGCCACTATATATTTTGAAAAGGGAATAGAAAATACGAAAGCTGCTAATGATCCAAAGCTAGGATTATCTTTGCTGCATGATTCCATTAGAGTCCGTTCTTCATCTTGATGTAGAACCACGTAGGGTCCTTTTAACTGTGCAGACGGACAGTTTGAGAAGTCTGTGAGTGCAGGCTTTGGGGGGAAGCCAGCATCCTGCAGGCTGACATCGATACAGGGGAAGAAGGGGCTTCAGGCTTGTCTGTGAAATTAGTAAACAGTCTTTTCTAGGTGACAGTGTCTATGTAAGAAAGCCTCAGCCTATATAGAGTAACTCCCTCGTGGATGTTGCTAAACAGGTTGCTTGCTTTAAAGGAGAAACTGCACCACCTTTAACCGTAATGGCTGTGGGGGTCAACAGGCATTTCCTCACCCAAAGAGCGAAGGAGCTCTCACTGCCAACAGAGGTGCACGTAGAGGTAAATACGGGCTCTGGAGGCACCCTGCTAGCTCTGCTCTTGCACTGTGCAAATGATGCTGACTTTTTGCTGTCTAAATACACTTGATGACAACCACCAAGATCGCTGATGCACTGCAGTCTTTTTAAAAGCGATGCTTAAATTTTTTTCAGGTCATGCAACTAATTAACTAGTAGATGTTCTCTTCCAGCTACACAGCTTCTGAAGCTGGCGCACAAATACAGGCCAGAAAATAAGCAAGAGAAGAAGCAGAGGCTGCTGGCTCGTGCTGAGCAGAAAGCTGCAGGAAAGGGAGATGCACCAACTAAGCGGCCGCCAGTCCTCCGAGCAGGTAACTTTGTACGTGGGCTCGGCTGCTTGCGTGTATGGGAGCGTGGTGCTTTGTTAGAGAGAAAACGGGTGCGTTGGTGCTCCGCTCCGACCAAACGGCATCGGACAAGCTATTGCAGTGATGTATGAATTTCTTCACCTGACCTCAAAGTGAAGAGCAAAATAGACGAGCTTTTTAACCCTGAGCTTTAGCAGATTGTCCGTGGAATATCTTCTCTGTGCTACTGAATGGATGTGAAAAGTTATCACAGCTTTCATAATGAAGCTGCGCTGTAGAATCTGAGCTGGTTGTATGAGGCTTATATAAAAGCTCTGAATATAGACCGAGCGGAATCAAAGCTTAGCTATAACTTGTTTTTCAGGTATTAACAGTGTCACAACTCTGGTAGAGAACAAGAAAGCTCAGCTCGTAGTTATTGCCCACGACGTAGACCCTATTGAGGTAAGCATGCTCGCTAGTACATGTCACAGGCTACCCGTGTAACTTAAGCTGAGGTTGGAACTGGGCTTGGGGTGAAAATGCATTTTAGGACGGATTTCTTGTGTGAAAAGAGAATGCATAGAAAGACGTGTTTGCCCGAACTGGAATACTTAGGCACGTTCGTAGTTGTCCTGGTATTACAATGAGGCTTGGCTCTTGCAATGATGTATGAATTTCTTCACCTGAATCAACAATGGAGAGCAAAACGAGCTTTTTAACACTGAGCAATTGCCACAGCCCAGGGTGAAACAAAGAATAAAAAGATGTTCTCCCCCAGTTACACAGCACAGTCCCTTTCTTTGCAGCTGGTGGTCTTCTTGCCAGCTCTGTGCCGCAAGATGGGAGTGCCATACTGCATCATCAAGGGCAAAGCCAGACTGGGGCGACTGGTCCACAGGAAAACTTGCACCTCTGTTGCTTTCACCCAAGTTAACCCGTAAGTATTCTAAGTGCTGACTTGATTTCACCGCAGTGGAGAAAGCAAACTGCCCATGAGCACAGACTATAGGGCAGATGGATATCAAATGTGGTATCAAACTCTCTAGTTTAAAGTAGTAAAACTAAAATACTACCTGTAATGTCTAACATAGATGTCCTTTTGTATTACGAGCTCTATCGAATCATGAAGATACAGGTTACTTTGGCTTATCAAAAGGAATAGTTATTCTAAAATTGAGAGGTGGAGCTATGAACCTTAATCTGAGCAGTGCAGGTGCCTCAAGCATTGTTGTTTGGAGTGATTAACCCTTTGCAAATAATGCTTATCCTGAAAAATCACGTTGCCATTGTTCTGAAATCCTGAAGCAAAAGATTTATGGGAAATGTTAAATTGAGGCGCTAAAAGAACTAAAACTATCACCAACAGGGAGGATAAGGGAGCCCTTGCAAAGCTGGTGGAGGCTGTCAAGACGAACTACAATGACAGATATGACGAGGTAAGATTCTCTGTGTTGCTAGCCTTGTCTTCTAGTTTATATTGTTAACATCCCCAAAAGCTTTCCAGTGAAATGCAAATCGTTGCAGAGTGGCATCAGCTTAAAGCCCGTTGGGTGTGTTGTACCTAGATTTGCTTACACTGTACCCAGATTCTTTACCTGAGGGTGGGGTAAAATGTGAATGCTGTCACCAAGTTACAAGTAAACGGAGCTGTCGCAGGGCTAGAGAAGTGTAGAGATGGCACCAGCTTCTGCCAGGCTCTACTCCATCCCCCAAGTCTAGAAGTTAATGTGGTGGCTGAATCCAGCACCGTTCATGGGGAAAGACTTTAAACGCTTGCATCTCTGCGCTGCCCCGAAATGTAGTTCACCACTTTAAATGTGTGGGACTTCCTAGCTGAGGGAGCTCTTCCCCTTGTGCAGGGAGTGGTATCAAGCAAGGTGACTGAATGACGTAGCAAGAGATTGTGTGAGGCATCTAACCTGTTCTCACTTCTTTGCAGATCCGTCGTCACTGGGGTGGTAACGTCTTGGGTCCAAAATCAGTGGCTCGCATTGCTAAGCTTGAAAAAGCAAAGGCTAAAGAACTGGCTACTAAGCTGGGCTGAAGATGTGCTGGATTGCTACAGTCTTTTCTGTACATAAAAAGAATAAACCCCCCGATGAAGTTTCAGTGGTCTCTATTAATATGAGTCTTCCAGGCAGCGGGTAGCACGTCAGCATTGCCTTACTTCTCTGTTGGCCTTCCACCAAGCGATTGACTAGCGCTGCACAGAAACAGCTGCACGGAGCAGGTTATTGCTTTAATGGGAACAACTGTCCTTACCTATGAGTCCTATGTACTAATTCCTCCTTGGAACACGTGGCCTGTCCACAGCAGCGCTGCTGCACGTGCTGTGTGATAAAGGCGAATGGGCTAGGCTAGTTCTGGCTTTAAGCCTAGCTTGCTTATGCAAATGTCCCAACTGGAAATGGCTCTAGATCATCTCCATTAGTACTGAGAGTCAGTTGCAGTATGGGTTGTATAGGCTGTTAGCGTGTGTTTCCAGGCTAAGCAGGTGGGGATCACCTCTTGAGGGTCTGTAATGCCTCTTGCAGGGCAAGAGCGGTCAGTGAAGGGGGGAAGAATCTAGACCTTGTCCTGTTCTTTGCTGACTTGGGTCTTGTGGCACTGTGGGAGGCTACCAAGCTTGGTAAGGCTCTGGCTGAGGCAGCTGCTGCTTGTTGCTAGCCTTCATCGTGTTCTTGCAAAGCCACAGACTGCCGTACCCAGCTAGACTTGAGTGTCTGCAGTAACCTTTAATTCAGGTCTGTCACCATTAAGATGTACAACACAAGCACCTCTAGGCCCTCTTTATTCTGATGCAACTGCTGTGAATCGCTCCTGAGGTCAGGAATGACTACTCGGTGCAAAGAAAGTGATTCACAAAATCCCTTGCTGTTTTTTGGAAAATAAAGCAGTGGAAAAGTTAAAATCTTGTAGTTTAACAACCAACCACAACATAAAAATGTTATCCTTGAGATTACTGCACAAATGGGCTGCACTAGAAGGCTCAACAACTGCTTACGATGTTGAAGTTCAATGCTTCCAGTCTGCAGCCCAAATCACACTGGTGGGAGCTCAGAGTCAGCATCAGTTGTTTGAAGTCCAGTTGCAGTGTGATAGCTGTGCACGTTTACCAAACATGTAGCCCTGAAACTCTGGGTGCTTCCGTTACTGGGGACTGATCAGACTGCTGTCTTCTGTAAGTCTGCTCTTGACTGTAGTCCAGAAGAGATCAGCCCTTCTCACAGAGGTATCTTTTGTATAAATTTTCTGTACCACAAGAATGAAGTTGCAGCGCATAAGCCATACCTGTGAAAGAAAACAAAACTGCACGTTTATACCTTTTGAAGACAGACCAGACCTCCCTAGGTCAGCTGCGGTGCAATAAAACACAATTACTTCAAATCACCTTGCAAATGTTACTTGGGTTAAAAATTTTAGGCTTTTGTAGCTTAAGAGCCCATCCCGTCTCACTGGTACAGGAGCAAGAATGCCAGGCTAAAACTGCTCCCTTGCTTTCAACAGAAGGCAGCTCAAAGCTTTGCCCTCAGAAAACCCCACGGAAGGTCAAACGCTGGCTGAGGTGACCCACTCACCAGGTGACGATGTACTGCATGTGCTCGTTTCTCAGGCTCACTCTTGTCTGGCCTCCGATGGGCCCCCCAGGGACCGTGCTTCCTGCGGGTACAACACAGCGCACGGGTTAAACCTCTAGTCTGCGCCGCGTAGCGCTGCCCTTGCTGTGAGAAATGGGACGAAGGGGCTTGGTCACACCAACACCCTGCTACTCTTCCTCGGGCAACGGTGTTCCCAAGCGACCAGCGAAGCCAGAGCTGCGGGGCAGGCGGCCCTACAGCAAGTGGCTGCTTGTGCTCAAGGCATCGAGCACCACCTGCATCTCTTCCGAGCACGCTACTGTGCCCCAGCGCTGGCTGCCTGTCACCCGCAAAATCGTAAACCTAGCAGAGTACACAAGGAAGAAGATGCAATACTTTTCCAAGTGCCATGGGGAAGTAACTAACTGAACGCAAAGGGGGGAGACCGATGTAAATTGGATGTGGGGTTGGGTTCCTCTGCGACTTACTGAAATCTGCGTCGATAAAGATGGGCTCAGCGCCAGTCACCTTTGCCATAGCCTCCAGGTCACGGTAGTGCCAGCGGTTTTTCTCAATGTTGTTTTCAGGCACAAAAGGTTTCCGGGTTTCTGATAACCTCACCACCCCAGTGAGATCAATTTCATCTTCAATCTGAAGAAAAGCGCAGAGGAGAAAAAAAGGCATCTTTCAAGGTTCAGTTCATATCAGCAATAGTGTGGCCAGCAGGAGCAGGGCAGGGCAGGGATGGTGCCCCTGTGCTTGGCACTGGTGAGGCTGCCCCGCGAATGCTCGGGTCAGGTTTGGGCCCCTCGGGACAAGAAGGACATGGAGGGGCTGGAGCGTGTCCAGAGAAGGGCAGCGGGGCTGGGGCAGGGTCTGGAGCACAAGTGTGCTGGGGGGCGGCTGAGGGAGCTGGGGGGGCTCAGCCTGGAGAAGAGGAGGCTGAGGGGAGCCCTTATCGCTCTCTGCAGCTGACTGACAGGAGGCTGTGGTGAGGTGAGGGTTGGTCTCTTCTCCCAAGTCACCAGTGATAGGACCAGAGTAAACGGCCTCAAGTTGTGTCAGGGGAGGTTTAGATTGGATATGAGGAAAAATATCTTCACTGACAGAGTGGTTGGGCACTGGCACAGGCTGCCCAGAGAGGTGGGGGAGTCACCATCCCTGGGGGTGTTCAAACACCGTGTAGACGTGGCACTTGGGGACATGGTTTAGGAGGCCTGGGGGTGTTGGGTCGACGTTTGGACTTGATGATCCTAGAGGTCTTTTCCAACTTTAATGATTCTATGATTCTATATTCTGGCATACCATGTCCTGGCAGAAAAATACAGCACTTGCAGGGTCAGGTTATAAATCAACTGGTGGTGCCCTGCAGTGGGGCAGTGCTGTAACACAGCAGGGGGGAAAAAGCAGATCAAGAGCAGCTTCTTGTTTGTAAAAGCCATTATTTACTTAACAAAAAGGTGGGAAGGTTTGCCTTCTTTGAAAAGTGCGATGACTATTTAAGTAACCTCCCATGATGCTGAAGAGGGCTACTGCCTTTCTTGGTTTGTCAGTAATGCCTCTGGGTGATCACAAGGCAGAGAGTAACACACAGTGTCCCCTGTATCCCCCTTACCTGTCCCTTCAGCCTGGTCTCCGGTTTCAATTTCTTTTTGGGCACAAATCCTCGGTTGACTAAAATTGTGACCCTAGAGGTACATAAAGAAGTATGGCTCATGGGTGGAAGGAAATGTATTCCTGCTGCTGCCTAGAACCACATACCAAAGAAGGAAGCAACCCATATGATTGGTGGCACTTTGTTTGTCATCTGAGCACATGTTATATGGGATATTTAAAAACAATTTCAGATCAAGCCTCAGTGGCCTGACAGACTGTGAGCAATGCCTTTTAAGGGAGAGGGAGCGATTTATATAAAACCAACCGCCGTGATTCAGTTTTCAAAACAGAATTGAGTTGCTCACCTGAACCATGACTTTCATTAACTTACCCTAGCTCTGTGCAGTAGAAAGGAGTAATGACATTGGCTCCATTTTCCGGGTGGGATGTCAGCCGCCCGGCTTCTCTGGCTTCTCGCTCAGGGTCCACAAGTGACCGTGGCAAAATATAGAGCTCTTTGGAGTGGTCAAAACGCCCTCGGACCTTTACAGGTCGGTACTCCAATTCCTTCAGTTCCATGGGGCTGCGTGGAATAAGGTGAAAACAAAATCATGGCTGTGACAGGCAAATCAAATTAGGGGTTTTTACCTTTTCCCTAATGGTTCGCTCTAGGGCCAGATGGTAAACAGAAACAGAAGACAAACACCTCATGGAGTAAGCAGCTGGCTTACTACTGTATTACTATCACAGTGAATCAAGTCGAGATGATCCTGAGTATCCAGAGAGCGGTTCTCTTCCCCGAGATCTGTAACTTCAGTGGCACACACAGCGGATCAGCAGGTGGATATGCCGCACGTGCATCCAGCCAACGGGGAGCGTTTCTTTCCCATCCCAGACCATGACACTGAACAACTGAGCTGCTTTGACGGTTGTGCCATATGACCTTAATAGCAGGGCCTGCCATCCAATCCCTGTTGCAGGAATAACCCCTTTGGGGCATCACAGACACCAGCTACCAAGTCCTCCTTCTCCAGGAGGATTACATATGCTATGAACTATGTAACACATTCTCCTGAACAGAGATTCATCATTTCTACATGCATTTAGAGCATTCTACATGCATTTAGTGCTCTGTAGACAATAAACTGTCTCAGCTTCCGTACTCTAATGTCAGAGGGATGGGCTCTGATGTAATTCTCGACGCCAGTTGTGCAATCAAATCTAATTTCCACTTCCGTCGCTGAACCTGAAAGTACACAAACACAAAAGTAATTCCTTATGGTAGAACAGAGCAATGTAATAACTCCAGCAAGCCTTAAAATCTTTGTCATAAGTTTCTCCTCAGACCCGGCCTAAATCAGGGTAATTGGAGATGTGGAAAAGGAGGCTACTGACTTTAATTTGAGGATATATTTATACTGAAATACAAGTGTAAAAAATAAGAATCTCTCCTTTAAAGACTTACAAGTGGACGCTTGGAAAACAGAAAGGTAAAATAACAGCAAATCGTTACCCTGTATGTGATTTGAACTAGATAAAACAGCCAGAGATGGAAAAACCTGACAGCCCTCAAGTGCTCATCTCTTGAGAAAATGAAATATTTATTTGTACCTGCCAAGTGCCGAGACAGAACGTGGTCAGAGGGACCAGGAAAAGGCCCCATTTGAGTAAGATGTCCTCTCCAGATGTGTCAGCAGCTGTTGTAGAACTTCGTAGTCTGCAGAACCTCAGACAAACATCTAGAGAAAAAGAAAATGAGGAATAGGATTTGTACAGGAGAGGAGATGCCAAATTCCTGCAGAAAATGTCACCTCTTGGCTTAAGCCCAGGCAAATCTATTCTTACCTTTAGTCTGCTGGACCAGACCAGAACCTGCTTTAGTTAGGGGATACCCAAAAAATGTTCTTCTGATCAAGCAATGTGGTACCTACATGAAATAAGAAAGATCCTTTGTAGTCTCTCTGCTTTGTAAAATGTGTATGTCGATGATCTCAGCTGCCTCAATGACTGCGTGAAGTTTTGTTTACCCATTGGTATAAATCTCATCTGAGCAACTGCCTGTGAAACACTACGGGTTAGGTTATAATTAAAAAAAAAAAAAATCAAATTCCAGTTACGGAGCTGAGCATAGCACAGCAAACCATCTATCCCTTTCCATCCACGCCAACAGCAAACGTACACTCCATCTTAATTTGTTCTTGAAATAAATGCCAGCCGAGCACCTGCCCTTCGCGCTTCCCCCCCTTCCCACCACGCCGGCGCGGCACAAGGGCAGATTCACAGTCTTTTTGCCACCGGTTCCGCTCACTTTCAGCGCCGCTTCGCCCGGTGCAGTGCAGCCGGTCCCATCACCGCGACGGGGGGCACCGACCCACCGCCGCCAAAGCCCGGGCCCCGGCACCGGGGGGTCCTGGCGGCTGGGGGAGCCCGGCGGGGCCCATGTACAGCGCCGAGCACCGCGGGGGACCGGCCCCGGGCGGGATCGGGGCCTCACCCGGGTACCCCCCGCTCCCTTCAGCCGGGACCCCCCACTCCCCTCAGCCCGGGTACCCTC
>VZTV01032133.1:1190-18618 GCA_013400875.1 Anhinga rufa
ATTGTTTGTAAAATGCTTTTAGAGCATCCAACTGGAAGAATGATAGATATGCAAAACAGAACCTCTTGCAGCTATTATTCTCAGACAATTTCTGTTGAATTTCTATAAAAAGAATACTGATTATTCTAAGACAATTATTTTCAAACAATATGTGTTGAATTTATATAAAATGGAATACTATTTTTTTAACAATATAAAGAAAACTTGGCCATTAATCATTAAAATAGTATGATGCCCTCAGATTTTTGCAAATAAACAATAATAAATTAAATTGAAAATACATCAGATACACTCAGCCTCTGTTAAGATGTAGATGCACTGAACATCAATGTCATATTGACGTGTGGTACATGAACACAGGCCCGCATTCATCCTTGCCTCTTCTTGTCAGTAAAACATGTACAAAACTTTCTAAGTGTGTGTTTGCTTTTGATGTGGAACTTTCAGCTAAGGAGAAATACAAGACACTGCCCATCAGTTTTTATTTCTGGTATTGTCTGTGAATCCTGACAAATTCACATTTAAAAGGAGCATCTTAACATAGTTTTCAGAGCATGAGGAGACCCTCACTTGCTCATTCCAGTCACATTCAAATCAAATAAAAAGAGGCAAGATGTGCTCTGGTACACGGGACTGGAAGTCAAGCCAAGTCTGTGCTTAGCGCTGCCATCCATTCACTTCGCAACTTTAGTCACAAAACTCTGAATTTTCATTCCGATGACCATAAATTTACTGCTACTGTTCCCATAAGACAGCTCAACCTCCTCCCATACAAAATAAGAGTCCATCCCTGTACTCAGATGGTGACATTTAAGGTGCTGTGAATTAGCTAACACCTGGGTTCTGCTTTTTAATCTCTTGCACCGTCCATCCTTACCACCCCTAGTTCTGCACAGGCCCAAAATGGCTGCAGTTTGATCAAAACTGAAATTTATATCGAAGTTTTTAGTTCCTTGTAGGCCAACGTGTAAACAGGTCAGACGAATATAAAATACAAAATATTACTGACATTCAGAGTAACACATAAGTTTCTGTAAGGTCTTACCTGGATNTACCTGGATGAGAGCTACTTGCTACTGTAACACACATGAACAAAAAGGAAATGGCCAGAATGAATATGTGCACTCCTGATATTACAAATAAAAGTTAGTGATCCAAAAGAAAATGTGTGACTCAAGACCAGAATAAGGAATTGTGACACTTTCAAGTAATCTGA
Organism: Anhinga rufa; assembly: GCA_013400875.1. Classification (NCBI taxonomy): domain Eukaryota; kingdom Metazoa; phylum Chordata; class Aves; order Suliformes; family Anhingidae; genus Anhinga; species Anhinga rufa. The sequence continues at coordinate 2,407 of VZTV01032133.1, forward strand.
GTTCAGAAACATCTGAATAGCCTTGTATTTATCCATAAATCTAATAATTAATGTAAAAATAAATGGGTGAACAGGACTGATTTTTTTTTAACCGATACACCATGATCTCACTACCTGCAGGTCTGAAGATCTGGATCGGCTTAGTCCAAACCACAACCCTTTTGGGATTCTTCATTGACTTCACGAGCAAGAGATTCAGTTCTATAAAGCACCAAATCAGCCAGACAGTAGTAATTATAATGTGATCCAGGATCATCCCTTCCATTCAAGCCCTCACACTCAGCCATCACCAGGCTGGGCACAAGATGGCAGACACGTGCACGTGGGCACAGGTGACTCTTCCCGCTCTTTTCTGAAGGAGCCGTCTCTGATGCTGGTGGCAGGAGTGGGCAGAAACCTGTGCCAGAGAGACCCTCTCTGCTTGGAGCTGGAGAGAATAATCCCCTGCAGAGTTCTTAATTTAAAGACGTTTAGGGGGAAAGCAATAATGAATCAGAAGAAAACTAAGAGAGAAACCGTATTTCTTAGTCCCCAGTCCTTTTATATATTTACACAGTGGGGATAGGCAGTGACAGCTGTGAAACCTTGTGATCTAACCCCGGGCACTATTGACTTGGCACCATACTACTTAGTTTTCCCTAAGACCAAATGAAATGCCTAAAAATAGCAATGCTTGCCAAAATGTTTATGCTTTTAGCTTCGCTCGGTTGTCTTCACATTCAGACCTCTTTTCTTCTTCTGCCCTATCCCTCTTATTAGATTACATTCCTCTTAGTTGCCGGAGCTGGGATTACGCCTGAGCTGGGAACTGGAGGGAATACAGTAAAGCAGTCTAAAAGGGAAGGGGGAATATTTCTGACATTCCTCCCAGTGAAAGCAAGCAGTAATTGACCAAACACGCTGTACATCCACACTCGGCACTTACACACTGGGTGAAAGGGTCGGCCCTTGATCTCTCTGCGTTGCCTTATTGCATTTCCCGCAGGGCATTACCTTTGTTGACAGATTTTGTCCTTCTCGTCAATGAGGACTGTCATCTGGTCCCTCAGGCTACACTCTCGACTGCTTCCATTGATCCTTTATTTTGCTCTTATTTCTGGATGCCATGTTATTGCTGTTGCCAGGATTTTGCATATGCAACTGAGTATTATTGTAAGTCTAAATCATAGTGCCTCAATTTTAAAAAATAAATACAAATAATTAAAAAGATTAAGATTGTCCAAAATCCTCTAGTTTTACTTTTGATCGTGTTTAATGTTTCTAAATATTACATCCCTCATTCTCTCCATTTCCACCCCCCACCATGTAGCTCCAAATGACTTTCAACCTCACTGCCAACTACTGCAAAAAGAATAAATCAGATAGCAATTGGTTTCAGCCGAAGTCTACAGTGATTCTTACTGGCATTGCGAAGCTTACTTGAATTCACAAGGGGCTTAAAAAGCACTGAGATGGCAGAGATTGTTGTGGCAGAAGCAACTGGAAAATGTCCTGAGATTGAAACACAGACATATTAACATCACCCTTGTGGACGCTAATGACTTGCACTTTAAAATGCCAGAGGCTCATACTGCCAGCTAAAACAAAGAAAAAACACATCTTTAGTCTCCAAAGACTTTAGATCTTTCCAAACTCTGAGGGCAAATTCAGCCATAATGTATTTTTGCAGTAGAGCAGGGCAGCTCATGCATGCCACTGGGGGAATCATTGCCTGGAGTTGCTGTAGGCAGTGTAGTCGGTATAGCTAAATAAAACAGCAGCTGAAAACCTTTGAGAGGTTAAACCAGTAATGAAGCATTCTATAATGCAATGCAATCAAACCTAAACAGTTTGAAGGCATATCTTGCTGACACTCACAACCCTTGTCTTTCTCACTGAAATGTATTTAAGGAAACGACCACCAAACACAAAGATTTCTGCAAGAGCTTTACAACTTAAACTGACACATAATTAGAAAAATATTTTAATCTTTTGATGAGGCAACAATGTTCTACTTCGATGTTTTTAGTTGAGGAATTCTTTTAAGAGCTTAGTAGTAATGGCAGATTGGAAACTTTCTGAAACCGTAAATGTTTAAAGAGATCTATTTGAAGAAATGGAAAGGTAACAGGAAAGGAAGAAAAACAGATGCTGGCAATAAAAGAGCAGGCTAGGAAAAGGCTTAGAAGCAAATATTTGGAATAAAAAGTAAAAAAAGGACTGGTTTGAGTGGGAAAATAAGTGTAGGATAGGAAAAATACAGAGGCCAAATTAATCCTCAGTATAAATCTAAGGATGAACCAAGCTCAAGAAACTTCAAGTGGACTGGGAAAATGTATATTTCTTTCTTTTTTGATGCTTTTTAATATGTAAAAGAAAAAAATTCCAACTTTTATTTGCTTACATTAGAAATGCAAGCCACATGTGCTTTTTTTCTTCACAGATTCCATGGATGGCTAAACAACGAGCAGGGTAAGATTTGTGTGCGTATGGATTGCATTAAACCTGAATAACTGAGAAAGTAATATTTGCCTAAAATTGCCTAACTGAAAATACATTTTTTAATTCTTAAGAATAAAAAATACTGATTAACTAATATTTCAAAGTTTTCTTAGGAACCTACTGCTACCTCCAAAAATTATACAAAACATCTCCTTTTATAAATTTTATGATAAAGAAAAAAAAGTAAAAGGGCTTTATTTTATTTTCAAATTACATTTAAAGTAATTCTTATAATAGAAGGAGTCTGAAAAAAGAATGTTGTGTCAAAGTCAAGGGAGAAAGAGGTGAAAATGCAAAAAGATACAGAAGAAAAATGTTGTATGGTTGCCCATGTATCAAGTATTCATAATGGAGCTTGGTGATGGTAAGGGAAAAGTGTTTGCTCAATGAACTTTAGGGTCTGTGTCCCACAAATGTTTAGGCACATCTCTATCCTCACATACACCTTAGTAAAGATATGCTTTAGGTACATTTAAGCCAGAGGCTGGAGTTGTAAGTGAGTAGTTAAAAAGATGAAAGTAAAATGTGAAATTGTGAAGTTCATAGGCAAAAATGAAAACAAAACCAAAACCCAGACAAAAACACTTAAATTCCTCCCAAAAATGAGGAAATAAAGTGCAGTTCAGGGATAAAAAAAGTAACACATGCACACGACTAAAAAACAGAAGAAAACAGTTAATTTCTGAGGGTTAATATTGGTGGGGGGGGAAAGTAAGAGAGGAACTTGCCAAGATCCTCAGTATAAGGGACCAGCTCCATCCCCCTTTTGACCTACCTTGGCAATAGGCAAACACCTTCCTATTGGAGTCCTAATGCACTAATTCACTGGGCATTTTCTAAATTCAGATTTGGATTTAAAAGTGTTGGAAGTGGTCTTCTAGGTAAAAAGTTAAGATCCCATTTGGTCTGGTAAAAATCTTTTCTAGATGCTTGAGCTTGAATTTTGTCATGTACAGATAACCTTTACTAAAAACTCTGGGAAGATGGAGAGTCTTGACCAAACAAATAATGAGAGTTAACTGTAAATGAACCTGCAGGAAACTGGGCACACTTAACATGGCTGTAATTCTAGTCAGTCTTTAAACTAGGAATGAACAAGTTATCTAAGATTTGAGCATAACCTGGCCAGAAAAATGTATAGTGGTACCGAACTGAAGCAAGTGAAGTAATTTAAACAAATATAAATGTTATTGAGCTGATCCATAAGTCCTTGCAAACCCTAAAATGCTATTGATGAAGTCCTTACATTGAAGTTCTACAAGGACCAGAAACAACTTTGGGCCATGACAGTACAGATTTCTCTGTATGTTTAACTATTTTTTTCAGAACAGAGAATGTAAATTTAAAGCACTGTATGTATCACCAACTAAATCTTTGTGGAGTCCCCCTTATTCTGTACAAAGTATATTTTTATTCTCAGTTTAAGCTTTATATATTTCAAGGAACACTTACTTCAAAATAAAAGTTTAAAAATGTTGATCAATTATAGCAAGCTTATCTCCGGAATTGCATTCAATGCTGAAAGAAGCAAAGGAAGAACTATTAATAAAGATCATGCTGCATAACCAGGGAATATCTAACACAGGAACCCTGGGTACGGACAGCTAACAGTCATCAGCGAGATCCTTCTCTTCAGTTCCCCTTCCACTCCCTAGCTAAGAGTCAGGAAAATATTCTACTTGACCTGACTTCAGTTAGAGCATTATAAAGCATTGGAACCTGTCAACAGTATTAGCACCAATTTTATTATTGTTCTACTAAAATTTGCAAATAAATAAGGACTAGTATTTCACTAGAACAGTTTTAAATACTGAATTTAACATCTAACTTCAGTTTCATGAACACTTCAAGACAGGATAAAATAGCATCATTGCTAAAACAAGACATCTAGCCACCATCAGTCTCTCAGCTCCCCAATTCTGCACAGGCCCAATCCTTGTCATCACCTTGTGTTGGCACAAACAGTTGTGTGGCTGTACAGTGTAAGGGACTGAGGAGATGATCATAGAATCATAGAATCACAGAATGGTTTAGGTTGGAGGGGACCTTTAGAGGTCATCTAGACCAAACCCCCCTGCAGCGAGCAGGGACATCTTTGACTAGACCAGGTTGCTCAGAGCCCCGTCCAACCTGACCTTGAATGTTTCCAGGGATGGGGCATCTACCACCTCTCTGGGCAATCTGTGCCAGTGTCTCACCACCCTTGTCATAAAACATTTCTTTCTTATATCTAGTCTGAATCTACCCTCTTTTAGTTTAAAACCGTTACCTCTTGTCCTGTCACAACCGGCCTTGCTAAAGAGATCGTCCCCATCTTTCCTATAGTTCCCCTTTAAGTACTGGAAGGCTGCAATAAGGTCTCCCCGCAGCCTTCTCTTCTCCAGGCTGAACAACCCCAACTCTCTCAGCCTGTCTTCACAGGAGAGGTGCTCCAGCCCCCTGATCATCTTCATGGCCCTCCTCTGGACCCGCTCCAGCAGGTCCATGTCCTTTCTATGCTGAGGGCTCCAGAGCTGGACGCAGCACTGCAGGTGGGGTCTCACCAGAGCGGAGCAGAGGGGCAGAATCCCCTCCCTCGCCCTGCTGGCCACGCTGCTTTTGATGCAGCCCAGGGCACGGCTGGCTTTCTGGGCTGTGAGCGCACATTGTTGGCTCGTGACCTGGCTTAAAACTAGCCCAGACTGATACACCTATCTGGGTCATCAAGCAGCTATGTAAACACTTGTGCCAGCACAAAAGGATGGTGCGGGGTGGGGACTAAGAAGCAAAATATAGATTGAGGGAAATATTTTTAATATATCCTTCTTGCTACCTATCTCAGAGGGTTCCTCAACTCTTAGTGACAGACGGATTCCCCCACAGATATATCAGCCTTTGTTCACACAACAGCCTCATGCTTCAATATGTAGTCCATTGACTCAAACAGAACAAGCACTTTTTAATGTATAAAGATCAGGCTAAGCTCATTTATTTGATTAATCAAAATTCTTTCAAACTTTTATATATTTCCCTGACTCCTGCTCTGTCCTTTCGTTTCCTCCATGAATTTTTGGGGTTACACAGTAAAATCGGATGCTAACGTTCAGTAAATAAGAAATGTGTGGAAGAAAGATTTAAACAGAGAAGTGGAGATTAATGTGGTACAGCATTGTCTTAACACACTCTGTAAGCAAAGGTGCAGGAGCTAATACAAGCACATATTGAGCTAATCACAGCACAGGATGGTGTTCTCAGGGCCAGCAACATCTCCCTCCCCACCACCTAGTGCTCTTCTGACCTACATGGTAGACATTCACCAGCAGGTCTCACGGAGGTAACCGCATCTCCGGGGAGGGTGCCCTTCCAAGAAAGCCCTCTTGAGCAGTGACCGCTCCTTCCAACACACCTGAATTTACATGTGCTGAAATAATTCGGTTATTGTTCATCTGTACCAGCTGACAGCAAGATCCAAATAATTTTTTATAAGTAAGCCATTTCCATCACTTACTACTCCATGATTTTTCTCACTAATTCAGTGATTCTTTAGGTTTTAAGTAAAGTAGTAAGTTAAGAATGACCTATATAAAATCTTACTAGATTGTAATTTTGCTATTGCTACTTTGTAATATTGCTATTTTGCTAGCTACTCCTAGCAAATACATTTTGAGTATTACTAGTTAACCCATTCTGAATTTACTGTTGTTGAATAGCAATCATTTTTAAATTGGCGTGACTACGTCAAATGTGTTACAAAAGTGTGCCAACACAGCTGTCACCTCTATCAACCAGACTGGTCGTCCTGTCAGCACAATATCAAAGATGAGACCTAATTTCTGTGAAATCATGCTGGTTAACATTAACTGTATTCTCAGCATTTAATTCTCTGTTGAAGTCCACAATCAGTTGACCTGTTACTTTCTTGAAGCTCTGTGCCTCAACAGTTGCCTTATAGTTCATTTCCCGAGTCAACTGTCGTATCACTTAGAACAGTGGCAGATCATTCTCTGGAACTTCTCAGTCTTTCATTTCAAAGCAACACCACTAGTCAGGACAGGTTTGTTAAGAACCTCTTGGGACAACTTGTTCCAGCCTGCTTACATAAAAATATTTAATGCTAAAAAATCCTTTCATCCTCTTCACTGTGACGAAAAAAAGTTTTATTGTTCATATATATATGGAGGCATCCACGTTTGTTGTAAATTACAACATTATTAAGTACTTCTGAATTTTCTGCATTGTAGAAAATTCTGCCTTTTATGCTGAGAAACTGACCTTTTACTAAGAGAATTTTTTTTCATGTCATGAAAAAGTTCCTTTTCCCTATTTTTGTGCTTAATGAGAACAGTCTCTGGGATGAGAGTTTTAATATAACAACTGGATCCCAGCCATTAGATTGTACGAGCAACCTGAAACCTTTTGGCTAGATAAAAGAGAGAAATTTCTTCATTTTGAAGCATAGGTTTTTGAGTATTTTCCAAAATCTGTGTTTAAACCTGACGGTTATATTGCTAATATTAGACAGCCGTGAACATACTTCTCTTCCTTGCTTTTTGTTTGCAAATGTTGAGTACTGAGTACCTGTATAACAACAAGGCATTGTATCAGGTATTGGGCCAATGAGAAATTCTATATTGATATAGACTATATAATAACTATAGTTATATATGTATAGACCTATATATAACATATGAACCTAATGACTGAAGATTATAGAGTGCCTAACCTTCAAACAGGATTCAAGGCAACACAGCACAATTTCCACCAAAGCCACAAACCTAGTGCAGTGCGTGTTGGAGAGACATCTGGCGTCTTGGATGGAAGAGACATTTTCCAGGGATCAGATGTAGCCAGAAGCTCCTTTGCATAAAGCAGAAGAGGAGGAAGAATCCTTCAATCTCAGTTTGTCCTGTAAGTTTATAAACCTAGCCATGCCATTTAAGAACTGGTTATTTGTCTTTCCTCTTACTAACATTTATTCAGCTTAAATATTACAAATATGTGGGAAGAAATTCTCACTGTGAAAGATGCAATATGCTCTTCCCTCTGAAAATAAGCATTTTTTACTGGTACTTTCCAAAGAACAGCAACAGTCAAGAAACCAAACAAACGAGGACAAAGTTCTTTTTTAAATTTTATTTTAAGGCCAATATTCAGTGTACAAAATCAGACTTAGTGGAGCATGAAATCTTTGTCCGAGTCACTGATTTGGTAAAATAATCAAAAAGTGTTTCATGGCTTCATCAGAACACATATTTGCCAATAATAAGCAGAGGATTTTGCAGAGTGAATCCATGTTTGAAATATTTCTTTCTGCACTGCTAAAAATACCATCTCTTTTGCATGTTTTTGATTAATGCCCTTAAAACATGAGTTTACAGAAATACACAAATACTTTTATGCTGCAAAGTCATGTATTTAAAGCAATTTATTAGACAGGTTAGGGAAAAGTAAAAGTTATTTTTTCATAGGAGATACGTTTAAAATGTTAATAATGTTTTCTTCCTTTCCAGGGATCACTTATGCCGTACTTTGGATAGCCCAATATATTCGACTGCTATTTTATCTTGATTTATCCAGACAGTATCTGCCCTATGGGAAATATTTGAACTTTCCAGCCTTCACACTTTGCAGCAATGGGGAAAATATCAGCAACACAACCCATGTTGCTGAAACAGGTTACTCTCTCCAGTTAAACGATACCCCATCCAGTCATCCAAACTGAAGTTTATGAAAAAAAATCTGATTGATAGAGTCTGCAGTATTTAATGATAAACATTTGAGTAGTATAAAAGCTAAGTAGTTAGGAAAACATAAAGTACTCAGGAACCACAAAGAGAATTCAAGCTCTTTGTTAAGCAAATTTGGAATTCACACTTGGATTTGACTTTCATTAACTGAAATTTTATTTCAGTTGTGCTGACGTTTTGTCCCTAACTCACTGTGTACACGCACAGGTCTAGCTACAAAGATGTTTTACTATAAATGCGCGCTTCTTGAGGAAAAACAGATTTTTTTCATGACATAACATAAAAAAAATATATAGAACCCATTCAAGGGCCAAAAGCAACATAGAAAAGGCCACCACTGAACCCTACTTATATCTATAAGTATATCTATTTGTTTTTTAAACTCAGCAGCTCTGGAGGTCAGGAGGAAATTATTTCAGAAAACAATTAAAGCCAGGAAAACAATACAAATTTTCTACATGACTAATTGACACTTGAGTTATGTTTTGTCTTGTAACACAATCAGTACTTGCACTTAAAACGAAAGTAAAAAAATAATTGTTTCTGCCCTGCCTTCACAATTGGAAATATTACTTCTCAGTTAGAGCACAGCCATACCAACATTTGATTTGGCATTTGACTTAACCACTGGCGCAGAAATGTCCAGCAGGGATGATGGAAAAATTACCAAGAGAAGAAAAATCTCTCAAAGCAGACCAGCTGCCAAAAAAAATTAAAAACTTTTCCCATCAGTGACTGCTCTGTTTTAAGAGATTCTTGCTCTCTGCCCTTCAAAATGCTTTTTTACACCTCTCTGGACATTTCTGTCCTCCAGGTCAGTCAGGTTTGTGGACTTAACTCTGAGGGAAGAGAAGTAAACAGAAAAATGGGAGTTTTTAATACAACAAAAGCTAATTTGATTATTGTTCATAAAGATAACAATCCAGCTACCATTTTAGACACCCATATCATATTTGAATGACCTGAAGGAAACTAAATTAAATGTTGTTCAGAGAAATGAGCCATACTAATGTACCGTAGCATGCTGTATCTGTCCCTGGCACTTATACCAGCGAGGTGGACGTGTTTGAGGTATACATACACTGTATACGTACACCAAGGGATTTAACATCTGTTTTAATGTTAGTGGGGTAGGTTTTGCAGACTCTAAGTGGCCTTTGGATTAACCTTCTAGACCACATATGACTAATTGCCCAACTCCTAAAAAATACTCAATAACCTTTAAGATAAATCAGAACATCTGTAAGAAAAGCTCAAATACTTTGAACCAAAGTAGAAGCATAGACTTCAGATGCTCTCACTCAATCTGTCTTATATCCAGAAGTATAAAATTTTCTTATTGTTTGGGATAGGAGGAGATTTGGCAGAAAGAATCAGCCAGTGTGCCCACTGATATAAAAACAGCATAAGGATTCTTATCTAAATTAAACCGTGTAAGCTTCTGAATCTTGTTTTATGGTAACTTCCCAGTCCAGTTAGCAATCTGCATGATCTCTGAATCATTCTATTCTTGTTTCCAACCAAAAGTTAAAGCATGCATCAAAATCTGAAAATTATTTATTATGTACTAGGCTACCAGCAGCTGAAATACAGTTTTACCATTCCTATAACTTGTCTTACTACTTTCTCCCCTCCAACGCTCATAAGCCTGGGACATGATACTGGCTGGATGGCCGAGCCCAGAGAGTTGTGGCGAATGGAGTTAAATCCAGTTGGCAGCCAGTCACAAGCAGTGTTCCCAGGGCTCAGTTTTGGGGCCAGTCTTGTTTAATATCTCTATCAGTGATCTGGATGAGGGCATTGAGTGCGCCCTAAGTAAGTTCGCAGATGACACCAAGTTGGGTGGGAGCGCTGATCTGCTCAAGGGTAGGAAGGGTCTGCAAGAGGGATCTGGACAGGCTGGGTCAATGGACTGATGCTAATTTTATAGGGTTTAACATGGCCAGGTGCCAGGTCCTGCACTTGGGTCACAACAATCCCACGCAACGCTACAGGCTTGGGGAAGAGTGGCTGGAGACCTGCCCAGCAGAGAAGGACCTGGGGGTGCTGGTTGACAGCCAGCTGAACATGAGCCAGCAGTGTGCCCAGGTGGCCAAGAAGGCCAACAGCATCCTGGCTTGTGTCAGGAATAGCGTGGCCAGCAGGAGCAGGGCAGTGATCCTGCCCCTGTACTCGGCACTGGTGAGGCTGCACCTCAAATACCGTGTTCGGTTTTGGGCCTCTCAGCACAAGGACACTGAGTTGCTGGAGTGTGTCCAGAGAAGGGCAACGAAGCTGGTGAAGGGTCTGGAGAGCAAGTCCTGTGAGGAGCAGCTGAGGGAACTGGGGTTGTTTAGCCTGGAGAAGAGGAGGCTGAGGGGAGACCTTATCTCTCTCTACAGCTACCTGAAAGGAGGTTGTAGTGAGGTGGCTGTTGGTCTCTTTTCCCAGGTTACTAGTGATACAAAGAGAGGAAATGGCCTCAAGCTGCATCAGGGGAGGTTTAGATTGGATGTAAGGAAAAATTTCTTCACTGAAAGAGTGGTCAGGCATTGGAACAGGCTGCCCAGGGAGGTGGTGGGGTCAGCATCCGTGGAGGTGTTCAAAAGATGTGTAGACGTGACACTTCAAGGCATGGTTTAGGAGACATGGTGGTGGTGGGTTGATGGTTGGACTTGATGATCCTAGACGTCTTTTCCAACCTTAATAATGCTGTGATTCTATATTCAATGATACTCTTAGTAGTACAGCATGCCCACAATTAAGCATGTAAAACAAAGGCAATGACAATCTGAGATGCACATGCATATATATTTTAATTTTTACTTTGCTATTATTTAAAAGAAACAGATTTAAGAGGCTGCAGGACTACTAATCAGTTACAGATTCATGATGGGTTTGCAGTTTTCAGTAACAGTACGATATGCAAATCTCTCAACTACATGATTCACTACAGCTCTAAGAATACACCTTCTGACAAAAGCAGCTACCTCAACTTCCCATTTTATGCAGCTCATAGAAAAATTTCAGATCTGACCCAGTTATGTCACAACCATTTTCAGACTGTGATCCTCTGAAAAGTAACTATATAAAAAAAGCACCTTCTTACTCATCAGATCTACTCCCCGTAGGTAGCCAGGATAAGATCTGCTGACTTGGTTAAAAAATAAAGGCTCTACTACTTATTAAAATTTCTACTAACCTTGCAAAACTAACAGAGCTGAGGAGAACAGGGAATTAAATTCTTTTGCATCTTCAGTGGAAATAATTATTCTACAATGCAATACAGCTCTAAAAGAGCTCATCAAAGATTTTGGGTGGGATGAAACAACAAACAGCAAAGGCATACTTTTGCCTGCAAAAACATTTTAACTAGCAGATACATACAATAAGGAATTAATTTAGCAGTTTGTTAGAGATTAAGTCACAATTATCCATTGGAAAGGAATAGTTTTACATGAAAACTGAGCATTTATATGGAAATCAATGGGACTCACAAGCAGCATTTTTCAACTCAAATTGTCTTTTATCCATCTTTCTCTGGTTCCTTGGTTTGCCACCTTATTTGTAATTTCAACAAGACTCTCAGATACTAGCCTACAAATCCCAATATCTGGCTCTTTGATTATTTCTTTGCTACCTCTTGTTCCTGTTCCAGTATCTCAGTTTGATTTTACCACCCTGGTAGACCCAGAACAAAGCAAAACAATATGCTATACCATCAAAGCTGTGCAGTCAGGCTTCCATAGATTATAAGAAGGGCTTAAATGTATGCAAACTTACAGCATGGATGAGAGGAGCTTTTTTTTTTTTTGGGGGGGGNNGGGGGGGGAGGGGAAACAGTTGACACTTGAGAGACAAACAGCCCCCCAAGGCAGCCAAGCAACAAACTTTAATCTTAAATGTCCATGAAAAAAACCATGGATCTTCCCACTGTCTTCTGGCAAGTGAGCTGTGCTTACTGTCATCTTGTTTCTGGGAGGTGAACCACAGTCCTTTTTCCATCCAGTCAGCAGCATTACCAGCTACTCAGTTACTCCCATCTCACAGATTTCTCCTTCCTTTCTGGCAAACTACTCTGTTGTCACCCTTCTCCACTTTCCTTCTGAACAATGTGTTAATTTGTACCATCTCCATCTCACTTCTATAGCTCTTGAACTTCTTCATTTTCATCTTCCTAAAATAAAACCTGACTAGTTCAGAAAACTTGTTGACTTCAGTCTTATTGTAACTAGAGATTTTTCGTGGAGCACGTACTTTGCTGTCTGTTAGGTAACACTGGCCAAATTGCAAAACCTGAAAGGCACTGAAGTAATAAAAGCTGGAGGCAACTTGGGATCCTGGAAAATATTCCAAACAAGGAAATCACATTATTGCTAGCATTAAGCAACTGAAGCTCTAAAAATCACACATTTGCTTTAAAAAACACTCTTTTAACACATTTTTTTCTCTAAATTAATCAGATGTTCTCAGGTTATGCTTTAGGGTTTTTTACAAATGAAGCTGAAATATGCATTTTCACAAGATCTGAGAAATATTAAGAGACCCAACAGAAAAATGTGAGGGTTTGCAATAATAATTGTGCGAGTACTTCAAGCTGATCCCACTTTCTCCTCTCAGAACAAAACGGAAATGAGATATTAAAAGTGTACAAAAACCTCAGCAAGAATTCATTAGATTTAGATTTTATTCACTGTCACAGAAGAGTACCTGTATATATATTCATATTTATCTAAACCTACAGAGAACCACATTAATCATTAACCTTCTATCTTTTACTGCCTTGAGGGCCATCTCCTTCAGAGGCGTTATTGCTTCAGCCTGAATTGTATGCCTGAGATTAGGCAAGAGGCTTATGCCAACACTTTCATTCAGGTTTAGAGAACAAGCCATAGGGAAAGGTCACTTTTTTGGTTTCTTTGCCATGTTCCCTCAAGATATATTAAGACTGCATATTCTTCACACCAGAATCTCTTAATACCACACTGCCTGAAATCTAAGCTTATTCTTACTCAGCCATCAGAAATAATCCCATTAGTGATGCTAACAATACAGCTACGTACCCCGCCATCTTCTCAATGCCATGTTCTACCTTTCCCCAAAGTCTCAGATAAACGCCCCAAATTAATCTCTCCATGGAAAGCCTTCCTGATTTCCCAAGATGAATGCCGCCGCTAAACGAATGCCGTGAACTATGTTGCCTCTCCCCATTACGTAATGTAGACCGTGCAACACACTGAATTATGTCCTTGGTGTGAGGATGTGTGCTTTACTGCACTGGTGTCACCTGCAGAGATCTGCCTCTAGATGAGGCCGTGTTAATTTGGGGAACAGGAGAGAACAGGCAGACGTATCAGGAGGCTAGGAGCAAGAGGTCTCCCCCTACACACCACAAGATTTTTTTGTGCCCACCTTAAGACCTCCTCCTGCCTTGAAAACTCTAGAAATGAACCCCACAGTTCCAACAGGCGTTTGACTTTGACGGCTCCATCAGACAGCTCAGGCCAGTAGAGGGCACCTCTGAGCCCCCCAAGGAACCACGGAATTAACTTGGACCCCATTGCGCAGGCCACAAGCACACACCACGTTTCACTTTTTCAAAGGTTAACATCTCATAACCCTCTTACATGAGATAAAGGCAATTAGCCACGATCCCTGTTATTGTCTTACCCTCTGACACACAGCAGCCACATCCAAACTGCCTAAAGGTAGCAGCCCTAGGCCCATGCTGATTCTGTCCTGCATGTCCTCTTACATTTCCTCCACTGTGGCCAAGGCATTTTGACACAACTTGGATCATTCACCCCTAGAGTTTTTACTGCTCAGATTCTGGAGATGCATTTAAGGCATAATTTAAACTTTGGATTTCCAGATTTTCCAATGCCAACTGTGACATACACTGCTTTTTTAAGCTGCTTTGTACATACGGGGTTTTATTTGAAAGATGGGAGAGGGAGTGAAGAAAGCTCAAATTGCTGCATGTTATTACAATTCTTGCTTTGGAAATTTCTCTGTCACACTTCAATTAAGTTTTAAAAATCATTAAGAAGTGTTTATGATAAACTGTCTACGAAATTAGCAGAAACCTTAGCAGAACTTACAAGTTGCAGTAGAGGTAGGGTGCATGTAGGCAATGCCCATCCATTACCTTAAACCACCAGAACCACTCTGCGGCCTTCAAGCCAACTGGAAGAGTTTGGCTGGAGTCCTTACTTTCAAATCCTCCCACCCTCTAGCACAGCATGGCCATTGCCAAATTCCCTACTGGCAAAAGCCCCAAGCTGTTTGATGCCAGTTCCTCAAACCATGCCAGGCAATTGCCTGCCACAGGCTGAAACTGTGTAGAGAACAGGAATTCAATAGTAGAGACACAGCTCCAGAGCCCAGGAACACAACATGGCACTGCTTAATTGCTACACCTAGGGATAGTCTCCCGGGAATTATTAATGATGTGAATTGCCTGGGCTGAGCAAATCCAGCCAAGAATCTTGGAGGATGTGGCCTGTTTAGAGAGAGGAACGAACAGGGAGTCAGCAGTTATTTCTTTTGCTTGCCTGGAGCTTTCTGTTAATTCTTTCTTTTGGTTGCAAGACCAACAAATCACGTTTCCTTAGACTGCTTCCTTTTGCTGGTCCCTTGTCTGTCACACATCTTTCCTTCACATCTCTCGTAGCCTGGACTCATTCACATCTGATGTTTCACTTGTCACTTACGCAGCTGACCACAGCTTTTCCTCCTGGGCTTCTATGACTCCTTCCTTTCCCTAGAGCATCTTTTGCAATCCTCCTACTTGGGAGGATTAATTCCTTGGGACCTCCTTTCCTTTTCACATCAAAGCTGTCTTTACAGAATCATATCTACAACCCCGCACTTGGTAGTGAAAAGGCAACTCCTCTGTGAGCAGCCCATCCTTTGAGATCCCTTTATCTTCTCAACAGATTTTCAAACACCTTTGCATTTTCTTTGTCCTTTGGAGGAATTCCTGGTCAGGATCTGTCCCGTTGTTCTCTTTCAAAACACCTCTTAAAACGGTTCTTTACTGATTCCACAGCAGTGAAATCTAAGGAACAAGAACCTATTATTTATTATGCTGACCAATGTCATCTTCTTTTACTCTTCCAGACATCTGCTTCACCATTTCATACTGTAAGCATTGTAGACATTATTGTATTGCGTCTTTAGAGTGAGCTCCCAGGGGCTCTACTCCATAATCAAGTTTGGTAAGCACATACCTAAGCCAGCCTAATAATTAGCATGAATACTACTAGGTTTGCACTTGGGTTAAAAAATTCATCTTGGCCTTCCTTATTAAGGCTGAACTCTCTATTCTGTGAAATACCATTACACTGTGATACAGCAGAAGCCGTGACAACCAGTGACATTACAAATATTGTGTTACTAGCTGTAGCTCATGTCTTATGGCTTGACTATGAAAAATCTCAAGCATCCAGGACTTTCTTATAAACAGCAAAAACGGGCATTCATAACTTTTAAAACCTGGGCCCTTTGCATCTTGATGAGGAGACAAGTCTTGCCAAGTGAAGTATAATCGGAAATGGCTGATCATGATTTGATAAAAAACCAATCTCATCTCTTCTGATGAACAATCTGCCCCCTGGAATAATTACTTGCCATCTATGGCAAAACCAATTACATGTCTTTTGTGTGAAAACATGAACTTAACTTCTAAGTACCTATCTAATTTAGTGCTTTATGTCATAGGAACCAGCTTTAACTTGCATGCCAAAATGAAACATCAATGCAGATGGCACCTTAGAAAATATAAACACGCTCAGGTAGAGATTTACTGTTAAAAAAGTTTTTAGTTAAGGTTCTTCCCCTACCCCTCGCCCCCATTTTGTCCCCAGAAGGGAGGGAGCCAGGGGATGACATTTCAGAGGCCCCTGTCACCCCGTAACGCCTGACCGCCACCCGAGCATCGACCAGGCGCGCGGGCGATTTTCCCGCAGTTTTTCCCGTTACCGGCAGGAACGAGCCGAGGGGTTTTTCCCCGCGCTCGCCCGCC
>VZTV01032133.1:19458-36190 GCA_013400875.1 Anhinga rufa
TGTGCGCGGCAGGGCCGGCTCAGGGTCAGGGGCGGCGGGGGAGCCCCGCGTCCCGCCCCGCGTCCCGCCCCGCGTCCCTCCGGCCGGGCCGGCCGCGCCTTCCACCGCGCCGCTTCGCAGCGGTGTCCTCTTGGGCTCAGACGAAGGGCGAGCGCTCTCCTCGCTGTGAAGGGCCAAGGGCGCTGCCCTCCGGAGATGCTGCTGCAGCGGGGCAAACCGAGCAGAGGGGGAGTCGAGGAGGAGGGAGAGGCCAGGCGGAGATGAGCAGAGATTGACTGTGGGGAACCGCAGCTGGTGTCTGGGCTGCTTCCCTCTGCCTGTCAGACTCCGCTGTGTCTGTTAGCAGGAGAAATATATTAATTCCTTTGCTATGGTTCCTTCTCTTCCATCATGCAGGTGGGGTGGGAAACCTCACCCTACCCGTGTGCATGCCCGTCGCTGCTTTGACCATACCAATCTGTGGTTGGTACCCTGAGGGAAGTTTGGAGACACAACCCTCCCTTAACACGTGTACTTTTTTTTTGTGATTAAAAAAATACTTGTTTTGGGAGAGCCAAGCTTTCTCTCCAGCGGTGGTGCACTGCAGCTCCTCGTTTGGGATGTTTATTATCTTGAGCCAATATGTCTTGAATGGACATACAGAAGGCTCAGCCCTGAATACATGAACAAACATATCAGAGTCTGTGTTTGTCGGAAACATACAATATTTCAAGGTTTTTACATGCACTGTTCTTTAAATAAATCATGAGAGTGATGTTAGCATTCTGTTATATAGGCAAGCTAGTTGTTATAATATTTTTTTCCTTAACTACTTGTCTTAAGAAGGAAGCACCGTGTACAGATAATAGCTACATCAAGGAGTTTGGCACTTTATGTATTTTGTGTAGTGAGTATCCTGTTACGACTACATGAAGATTCGTGCAAACCCTTTTAATATTAGGGGTTACTTCATTGTCAACAAGTTCTCAGACTGCCAGTGAATGAGAGAAAGGCTTATTTATGACCTTGATGGGATTAGGTTTTTGTTTTCCCCCATGTCTAGCTTCTAAGCCTTAAAAAGGGAGTTGGGGATGAGTTGAGATGCTTAGCTTTATGTTAAATGACTTGCTGTGATTATACAGTTGGTAAGTAAAAATTTGTATGAAATTAAACAATTAAAGTAATTATAAATAATCCATAAATATAAATGCCTAGCTAAATAGAAGTGTACATCAGTTTCCTCCAAGAATATGGATGTTTGCTGTGTTTTCTTCCATTGTTTGCAAAACCTCATGAGGATCCAGTGCAGGTGGGTGGGGAGGGAAGGGGCTCGTGCCTCGGTATAGCTCTGGTGGTCCCTCTAAGTCAGTGCAACTTCACGTCTTGTAGAAAACCGGAACAGTTGTCTCCCACTCTGGGTAGGTAGTTATGTTCCACAGAGGACTTGGTGAGTTCCAGAGCGGGTTTGGGAGAAGGGATGGGAACAGATGAGAGTTGGCAGCAGAGAACTCCTAGAGGGAAGTCTCACTATCAGAATAAGGAAGTTGTTGCTACTTGCACTAACTTGGGTGCTTATCATACCTATTGTGAGCTGATTTTATTTGGTAGCCTGACCAAAATCTTACCTGAAAAAGGATATAGTTTTCTGTTGGTTTTAGTGGTTGAAGTGTAAAAGTGTTAAATGCCAAGGTTGGTGTGAAGAGTGGAGTAGACCTGCGTGCAGGAAGGACCAGGAACCGGGAAGACATCTGCCATATGGTTAACAACAGTTTAGTTAGTTGCAAATCATGAATAAACTTTTCTACTTTGTGGCAATTCAGCTGATCTTTGTTTTCCTCAGCTGGAAGCTTAAGTTCCTAAATTTGTTTGTTGCAAGAAGTAGTATTCACTGGAATTCACGTATGACTTGATGAAGGACTAACAGCTCTTTTTTTCTAGAACTGTGTTTCTGGAGAAAACATGAAGTGCTTTATGTGATGATAATTTGGCTCAAACAGCTGGGTTTTGGGTTTTTGGTTGTTTGTTTTTGTTTTTTTCCCCTCACAAATGATACTTTTTTTCTTGCACTAAATAATATTCTTCTGTATTTTCAAGACTAGATGGAGTCATATGTGGGATAGTTTAGTGATCATGCTGAAAACTCTTTAATTCTAAGGCTAGATTTAGTTAACTGTGAGAAAGGTGCTTGGCAGAGAACGTATTAACAGGAAACAGCAGCGGTATTTATTTCATAGCTTTTAGGTTTCGGTCTAAACTGAATTATATTGGAGGAAGACTGAGCAGGACACCTAAATTTGTGCATTCTTTCTGTCCAATAATTTCACTCCTAAGATAATTTTTCACCTAAAATCTTTGTCTTACTGTGTCATTGCACTATATGGGTTTAGGCATCCTAGTGCACAAGTGATAATCTAGGGCCAAAGTGTAAAGCAAAGGTAACATTTATGAACTGAAATTGCACATACAAGCATAAAATCACATTTCATTTTTTAACTTATGTACCTATTCTTTGTTGGTTTTTTTTTCTACTCAAGCCTTAATTTCTGGAAATGGATCTCTTTTGAAGAACTAGAATAACACATGGACAACATTTAGACTTGCTGTACTCGCTGTTCAGGTCTCAAGAGGGTATTTTGAGAGTGAAATGCAGTCCGCTGCAGTAAATTCCAGAGAATATTCATAAAGTTCTAATTGGAATAATGGGGAAAACCCCCCACAGTTTAAGAGTAAATAAATAACAAGGAATAATCCAGCATTTCGCAAAAGAACTGGGTAAATGACTCTGTTTACAGGTGCTTGCTATAGTTGCTTTAGTATTGAGCATAATGAAGTTAGTTCAGTGGCAGGTTTGACACTTCAGTTACAGTAACGTTTACAGAAAAGTTGCAACTCTGTTAACTTCTTTAGAGACATGAAGCAGCAATGATTCACATTCAAGCAGAGATTTTATCAAAGCGTTGTATTGCTCTGATTTTTATTCTAAACTTCTGAAAATGGGTTAGGATAGTAGGTGGATATCCAATTGCATCAGATAGTTGAGAAGCATTTCATAGCAAATCAGATCAGATCTAAGGCAAATTTACTGTTTCACTTGACTACCTCTGGCATGAATTATGAAATATACTGAGCTTCATGTTATCACACTCATGCCATGCAATTAAAACAAGATAAATAAGCCATGACAGACCAATACAACAAACTTTAGATCTACAGCTACAAATTTTAGCACTGTACTGGTTTATGCTGTACAAATTATTTATTGGAACTTTGTTTATAGAAGCTTCAGTAAGGGAAGAGATGGTTGTTTGCTGCTAGTAGCTGACTGTCAAGAATGCTGTTAACAAGCCTCTCAGATGGCGAGTGTTCAGAGTAAGTTTCGAATTAACAACAGAATATCTTCTGTGGGCTTTATTCTACGTAGTCCAGGTGATTGTGTTACGTAGTTTGATGTTACGGCTTGCTGGTGTGGGAAAGTTAAGTTTTGCGAGGAAGGGTATTGGCTCCATTCTTCCCACACTGATCATCCTCCCACTGGTGGCCAGCTTGTCCTGCTCTAAATCCCCGGTGCTCCTTGGACCTGTTACTGGGCTGATTTCATTTGCTAGACTGCAAGGAAAATGTTTTTGGACAGATCAACAGGTTTTATTGGATCAGTTAAGGATCTGCTGAACTCTAGAAGGGTGGGACCATGGCGAAAAGAAGAGGGAACCTTGTGCGATGACAGTGTGATATGAAATCAATGCAGCTCTATTGCTGAACTGCACTTTTAGGTGTGCGAGTGCTAGGATACTCATCCTGAAGTTGATGCCCTACCTGTCCTCAGAGGAAAGGAGAACATTAGGCTCCTAAGGCATAGATCATAAAAATATAGCTAAGGAGGAAAATCAAGTGGAATCTCTATATACAAGTCTGGCGAGGCATCTTTGGCCTTGCTGTCGCTTCCACGGTTTGAGATTCTCACCTCTGAGTTTTAAGTGTTGGTTTCTGAGACTGTGTAGCAAAGAGCATCACCCCAAACAGCAAACCGTGCTGTAGTGAAACTTCCTGCTTTTTTCAAGGTCTATGTTGTATTTAGAGGGGTGATTGCTGAGGAAGTTGGTAAGAGGGTACCATATGCAGTGCTTTTCCAGTTGTCCTAAAGACTGTTGACTTTTGGTACATTGTGGTGTGTTTGTACAAGATTAAAGCATGTTGGTGAGATGGGAGGGAGAATAGCTTCTAAAGAATCTTGTATCAGATCTGGGGGGATTTGATTTGAGCTTTGGGTAAGCTGTAAGTTAAAATCCCAAATGATTTGTGGTTTAATGTGTGGTACTCTTTTTTTTTTTTTTAATTAACTGCAAACAGGTTGATTTTGGCTATTCACTATCATACTTTGCAAACCATCACCAGTGGACAAAAAAGTAGAATTGAATGCTTAATTAATTAGTAAAATGATAGAATTAATGGGCTTTAAATGCAGAGGAGGCATTCAGTAGACTTGCTTTCGGTAATACTGAAGTAATGCTCTGTTGTAGTAAAGTTTCACAAGCTGCACTGGTGTTGTAGTTGTACGGGTTTTACTGATGGGCATAAAATGTCTAGAGACTTCCTAAGAAATAGCACAAAGCAAAGTTTTTCTGCTTTGCTTCTTGTGAATCACTTAGGCAAAGTTTTTAGTTTTTTCTCCAAGAAACTTGAGGTTTTTCAGTCTTCATGAAAAAAAAACAAAACATAAAATTTCCTCTTCTGTAGGATCCTGCTGTATCTCATTGAAACAAGGATGCACTGGCCTAAACATTGTGGCCTTTTTTTGTAGGTGACAGTAGCTAAGTCAGGGGAAGTACTGTTAGCAGTGGTGTGAATCATGCTGGGATCTCAGGTGGTATATTTAGTCTTATATTTAGTAAATTTAACTAATGTTAAGTCTGTAGGGCTTTTATGTACAGTGATGAATTTTAACCCTTTTAAGCTTACCATTATTCTACTTTGATCATGGCTTGCATTTTGAAAACTATTTCATATAGCTTTTGCCTATTTAGTTTAGAAAGAACAGGCTAGAAAAAGCCTAGTGACTACTGTACTGTGGGTCTGATAAAGGGAGGCAAATATCCATGGGGTGGCTTTGTAATTCTTTTTTTGAATGTTTGGAATTGGTCAAGTTCTACAGAAAGTAAACTTTCTGCTGCTGCCAGGGAGTGCTGGAACCACCTCCTTTTTGAGTTTTGGGAAAGATGGGATATGTTTTACTCAGCTTGGTGGGTAAGATGTGTTCCTTTAGGAAACTGAAGGCACTGCCCTTAGTCTGCTCCAGAGCAGAAATATGGAAAGCATGTAAGTACATTAGTATGTACATTAGCACAGTGGTGGGATTCTCAGTAAACCTTTGCAAATATAGAAGAATTTTACTTGACTTTACTTGACTTGGTATAAATTCCCCCCACCTCATCTCTGTGTAAGTTTTTTTTTTTTTATGAGTTCATCTTCAACTACTTCCACATGTTGTAAGCTAAATTGGAGGTGAAAAGTTACCACTAAATATAGGGTGGTTGTGTGTTGGGTTAACCTTTCCTGTGTAGGCAAGGTCTACAGTTTTAATCCTCACAGTTGTAGGTACAAAGCTGAAAATGGTGTAAAGGTACAATTATGTAAAGGCTCAAATAGCAGAAGGCCACTTCTAATGTTGTGATTGTGGGAGCAGGAGAGAGGTCACTTCATAGCGTGTAACAGATCCTTTTGAGCTTCTCTGGGTAGGTACAAAGAAATATAGTTCTGAAGCACAGTAAAGAGGAATTATGCATGTTGGGGAAGAATCAGATTTCTAATTCAAGCAGATCTGAAGTTTATTATGCAGCTTCATGTGCTTGCAAATACAATGTTTCACATAGAGAAAATCTTAAAGTACTGTTTAAAGGTAATTGATGAAAGTAGATACTTGGCACTCATTGCAGCCCTTGGTGAAGTATCATGCATTTTGCTGTGTAGCATAGCATTTAATTCTGAACAAAGTTAATTAAAATAATTGAAAAAAATATAGTTACATCATGAGACTATATAATCTAACATCTAGCACCGAGGCAGGATTGGAAATGCCAAGGTCATGCATTATAGATTTTTTTTTATTTTCCCCTTCCTAATCTTTATAAGCTTCCAAATGAGAAAGTTTGACTGTCAAAGTATCCAGTTATAATATTTCATCATAATTAGTATTAAAACAATTAATATGACCAGTGTGATGCCTGATGGATTAGGTACAGTTTCTTCTCTACTTGGAGAGTGGGATGCGATAGACGAGTCTTTTGAGTCTTTTAAACTCGTGTTTTTGTGAGTAAACACACCATGACAAGCAAGAATAATTCTTTCTGCTTTTTCTATGTTGCTTTTCTTAGGAGTTGAAGAATTAAAATTTTATTTTTTGCTGCGGGATGTTTCATGTTTAGCGGTGGCTCATTTTCAGTACTTTTTCGGTTGTACTGTTGTCTAGCCAATTGTACACCATCTTATGTTTTTGCATTTGTTCTTTGTCCAAAATGTACAGCTTTCTTTAGTCTGTAGTGAATTTCCTTTTTCTTGATTTCAGACCATTGCATTAAGTAATCAAGATGACTCTGAAGTCTGAGGCTCTCTTTCTAAGAGTTTGCCACCATTATGGTGTCGTCTACAGACTTTGTTTATTAACTCTTCTGTCATCCAAATTGTTAATGAAATTATTGAATGGGTCGTACCAGTCTTTTCCCAGTTGGGTCAGGAGATGGCTTAAGTTAGAATCCCACAAAATAAATTCCAAATTTTGCAACAAACCCTGATCAGTACATTTTAATTTTTTATATACATATATTTTTTTTTTTTGTTAAACAACTACCGCACCCATATTTTTGTAACTGAAAGTACATTGTATCTCTTTGTCTTGCTTATGAGATTGTCAGGTAACATGGTGCCAAAAGCCTGTACATCAATCCATATTTTTTATTGATTATGCTTTGTTTTTTTCCCAGAATTTTCATCAACTTTTGAAGGTAATTCCAAAGGACCGGAGATGGAGTAAGGTCCATTAATGTGTCTTAAATATTACATATCTTAATGTTTCCCGAAATTACTTAGCTCATTCTTCCCTATTCTCACCTACACCCCCATCTTCTTGTTAACCATTTTACAGTGACAAAATTTTAAAACTTGCATAGTATGGTTGCAGTAAACATTTTTTGAAAGTTAAACAGTGTACGAACTGTAATTTTTTTCCATTTAAAAGGTACACAGATACCTTTTTCTAAAATAATCTTATATTTAGAAGCCTTTCTTGCTGCCTTTTTATGTGACTTCCTGACTGAGATGGTTAACATAGGCGCCTTGATTTTTATACTTGCTTTTTTTTTATTCCCCTTATTCGTGTGTTCTTTCTCAACCTCTAAAAATTAAAGAAGAATCACACAAGGTTGTTGAAGATTCCTGATGCATGGATAAGTGCTTCATTTTGTTAGCATCTTTTTCTGTTTCATGGGCAGGTTGTGTCATTAGTCTCAATTTTCAGAAAGTATGTAGTCTACTGTGTTCTTCTGTCTTTCACTTGATTGCCTGCAATCAAACCTGATACTGTGTCCCTTAATTTGTTAAGTTTGCGGTGTTTTTGGAAGCTGTCTTGCTGGTCTGCTCAGTCTTTCATCTTTTAGGATAGTGAGCTCTTAGCATTTTTTTTTTCCTCCTAAGTTTTGTGTTCCAAGTTGATTTGAGTGCTAAGAACCAAACTCAAGACAGTAGATGCCTGCAGCTTCATTAAGCTTTTGAAGCCACAGTTATTTTTAACAAATTTTTACTATGGGATTGGCTTAGCTTTACATAGCGCTAAAAGTGTAATTTATTCAAGTGCTGAAAAATCTACAGATGATAAGGTACACCCGAGTCTTACGTTAGACATAATGTTTCAGATTGATAATTTAGGTGAATGCCAATGGAAGTTTGAGTTCCTTTGGTTGTTTTATACTCTCATACTGTTTTACCCTGTCTGTCTAAAACTGAAACTCAGATTCCCATGTTACCATTCCTTCAAATGTCTTTGATTAGTATAAATTAGCAGAAGCACCAGTACCATATTCAGTAATATTGGAGGGTGGTGGGTGTAAATAGAAAGGCCCAATTTTCCTGATCTTTCAGAAGGTTAAGTTAATGTATAAAAACTTCATATAAAAGTATATTTTGCAGTATGCAAGTGTAGCTATTGATATAGTGTAATATTCTAAATTTATGCGATAAACAGCATCACGCTAAATGCTAAGCAGGGAGACTTTAGTAACAAATAAAACTTTAGAGTCCTCTCATGCTGTTAACCAGCATATTTTGAGTGTGCATATACTGTTTTTATCTTCATACTTAATCTGATGGAGCTGTGAAGTGCTTTAAAACATTTGTGACGTTTGACATGTGGAGAATTGTACAAATATGGCTTTCTTAAAACAGTGCAGGACTTAAAAATTGTAGATTTCAATTAGTTTATGGTTACAAGTGTGCTGTGTGGCATAAGATACAATTCAATAATTTGCAAAATAATACAAAACAATCACAGATTTTTATAGAAAAAGACATTTAAATTTTAATCTGAAGCACAGGAGTTTTGTCCATTTGTGCTTTGATTTTTAATGGAAATCAAAGTATAAATTTCTGTGTTACAAAAACAGTAAGTTCTGTGTTGCTGCTTGCTTCCAGAGCACTTTTTCCACCCTGACTTGGAAGTATTCTGGAAAGCTTTCAAGTAGCTTTTTTTAATGGTATATATGAGTGGATGATACCATTTTCTTTTTTTTATCTATAAGAAAAAATAAGTTAAGAACTTGCAAGCATTAGTTTTATTCTTATAGCTATCCAGTGGCTAGCTCATAGTTGAGTATTGCTATTTATGCGTTATTAAAGAGTTTATCTAAGTTTTAGACATCTCATTTGGTTGTTACACCCAAGAGGACTTAACATTTATTATCTTCTTATTCTTACCTTTTACTACTGGATTTTACTCTAGTTAGTCTAATGATTTCTGTTTTAGGGCAAGTATCCTGTCTCTGGCTATATGATGAGGTAGAAGAGGAGGGAAAGGAAGGAAGGAAAGCATCAGGGAAAATGACACCCTTGGAAATACTTCCAGTGAGAGATGGCATTACTAGGAACAAAAAAAAGTTTGGTAGTATTAATCTGACAAGCTGCGTATCACCAAAAGTGGGGTTTCAGTTTCTTCTTTTTCTTCCTAGTTCCTCTGCTTTTAGCCACCTGTTCCTGCTCCATTTCTTTTTTTCTGGTTCCTTCTGGTGTTTTTTGGACATTGTGATCTGTTTCCACTGTAACCTGATGGAACAGTAATTGTGTTTTTTGTAGAAGTGGCTGAATTGGTATTGTGCCAAGTTAATGAGTTAAATAAACTCAGAGAGGGACCTGTAGAAAATGAGAGGAATCAGTGGGAACTTGCATCTACAAGGAGGTGGAACTGAGACTGAAGGAGGGTATCCCTCCTTTTCTGTCAGTCTTTTCCTTCTCCAGTTCTAGTCCTTTCCCTACTCAAATAAAACGCAGATAATTTCCTGGCCTCTGGAAAAATCTTCAGGAGGAAACTCAAGGAAATTGGGCAGTGTAAAATTTGCCTGCTTGAAAAAGATAATGCTAAATGGTGGTGATGTTCCTCATTACTACAGGATTTTTTTTAATGCCTTCAAAAATCAAACATCTGCTACTAAATTGTTTTCACAGCTCCATTAGGAAAGACATTCTGCTTCAGGCTTTTTTTTTTTTTAAAGAGTTTTTCTCCTAGAACTTGTGGCCTGCTCAATTATCAAATCAGGATTTCAAACAGCAAGGAAGAAGGTGGTTTTTGGGCTACTTCCTGCTCACAAGAGGCAACCAGATGGTAAACCACCTGTCTCTTTTTTCCACCACACTGATAGGCACCCCACTGATGATTTTTCTGCCATTTAGCAGCTTGCTGCCAGTGCTACTGAAACACTGAATTGCCAGCAAGCATTTTTCCTCCACTGGACTTCCTCTCCTAGGGCTTCAAACTAGCACCAGTTGGTGAGAAACCAACCAGCAGATATCCCTGTGAAAAAGCTCCAGGTGTGGGAAATCGTTTTGTACAGAATGCCAGCACTTCTTACTTTTAGGCTGCCATTTCAACAAAAGTGCAGCCATTTCTGCATAGGACTCCTGGAGCTTCTGTAACAGCAGGGAGTACAACAACTTCTAGTCTAGAGAACTTAGAGAAATTTAGCTGAAGAGCTAGCTGTCTAGAGAGCCAGAGATGAGGGAGGGCAATTTCAGAAGTTGCTGAATCTTCTTTTTGCCACCCAGTATGTGTTACTTCTTTTGTATAGGATTCTGGAGGAGGATAGTCTGGTTTATTTTATGCAGTTGTGAGGACAATTAAGAACAGACTTCCAGAAATGCTTGTGTGTAATGATAGTTGTACCTGCACAGGCTGTTCACAGTACCACTATGGCATAGAATCACAGAACGGTAGGGGTTGTAAGGGACTTCCAGAGATCATCTTGTCCAACCCCCCCTGCGTGAGCAGGCACACCTAGAGCAGGGGGCACAGGACCGCGTCCAGGCGGGGTTTGAATGTCTCCAGGGAAGGAGACTCCACAGCCTCTCTGGGCAGCCTGTGCCACTGCTCTGGCACCCGCACAGGAAAGGAGTTTTTCCTCATATTTAAGTGGAACCTCCTGTGTTCCAGCTTGTGCCCGTTGCCCCTTGTCCTGTCATCGGGCACCACTGAAAAGAGTCCAGTCCCATCCTCCTGACACCCACCCTTCAGATACTTGTAAGCATTGATGAGATCCCCCCTCAGTCTTCTCTTCTCCAGGCTGAACAAACCCAGGTCTCTCAGCCTTTCCTCATAGGGGAGATGCTCCAGTCTCCTGATAATCTTGGTAGCTCTCTGCTGCACAGATATTGTTTTCTTATTCTGATGTACATCTACTTGTTTGTTTGTTTAAAAGACAGGCTCTTATTGTCTTGCTAGAAATAAGAACACTTTCTCGTTATGTTTTTTGTCATACTTTATTTTGAGAAAATATTTAAACAAATCTGGTGTTGGATGTTTGGTTTACATAGCAGGATGTGTGCTTCATGCTGATTAATGTAAAATCTGCAGAATGGGGAATGATCCCATTGTTCTTTAAGCCGTTGCTGTCTAAAACAGTGGCCTCTGCATTAGTTTTTGTGTATTTTAATTGATAGGAAAGGTATGATTTTCTGGCTTTATTTGCTGTGTTCTGGAAGAGATGTCTGTGACTGTTCTTGAAGTGGTTTTTCAAAAGCATGTGAGAGCTTTTGTGAGAAGCCATAATGGGACAGTAGACTTTTATAACACTTGGATGACTTAAAAATTTTTATTTTTGTGGGAATAGTATTTGAACCATTTAACTCATGAGGTGAATCCAACTGCAGATGTCACAGATGCAGTTGTCACTGTGAGGAAAATATACTTGACTATATTTTTTTAAGTAGAAAGACTCTGAAATGAACCACCTGTATTTGTTTATATCAGTATGGAATGTTTTTGAGAAACTGTTCATCAGAAAGAAGTAAACTGCATCATCTTTTTGACACTGTGTGACTAATGTAGTTGCAAAATGACTCCCAGAAGTGTGATCTCTATTTTTTGTTTTTATTGAAGCAGAAACATGATGTACCAAATAAGGTTCCTCACAGTTGCACCTCAACGGGAGGGAAGTGTTAAAGAAGAACCAATTTCAGAAATTCAAACCAGGCGGGCCTGGCAGTTTGACTGGGCATTAAACAAACTGGATAACTCTGTCAGAAAAACTGGCCGCATACCTAAAGCCCTTCTACTAAAAATCTTCCATGAAATATGCAAAACAGGTAAGTTGCTTCCAATTAAAACAAAATAAAAGCTATATTTAAAGCTGCAATATGATTCATCAAACCAAGGAAATTAATTGAGAGAGTTCTGATTTCTGTTTTGTCTTCGAGTGTTGTTTAATCTGCTGCATATATTGATTAACAGGCTTTAAATGCTTTAGAGATGTTATTTTGCTTTGAAAGCACACATTTACTTTCCACTTTTTTTTTGTCTTTGGGAATTTAAGTCTTGTAAAAATTCAGTGTACTTTTAAGATATATTGCCTTGCTTATTGTGGATTTTTAATCTGATAATGTTACACCTTCCTCATATAACTGTACTGCGCACTCTGAACAGGGATTGTGTCTGTCTGTTTTACACAATATATTTTTAAAATGTCTGTAATAAACCAAGCTGTCCTTCAGAGGTTATTTGTTTTAAAGTGAATCTATACAGGGATATGTGGAAGTGATCCCCAAGTTTCCACATTGCCAGCTAGCTGTGGTTATTCAGGATAAGAAAGCTTTATTTTAAAAAACAAAACAAAACAAAAAAAGCAACCAAACAAAAATAAACAGCTGAGGCATTGTTCATTCTGACAGATTCAATAGCGCTTTGGCTAAAAATAGCCAGACTATATTAACATTTTGCAAACCAGGTACCACAATTGATGAGGTTTGGTACCAGTTAGGATGAGTCAATGGAGATATTTGCTAAATATATTCACTAAATACTACTGCCAATATTTATCAATGACAGCATGTATTGTTTTGTTTTAGTTTTAAACTTTGCTATGTATTGCTCTGGACTGTTAATGGCTTGTACACCTGGGATTGCGCTTTTAAAAGTTTTGTGGTTCACTGTTTAAAAGCGGAGTCTTCATTTCATGCTCTCTTTCTGTTGAACTTCTTAGTTTTTTCTCTTTGCTTGTGATAGCCTTTCGGATTCTGGCTGCTTTGTCTTTTTTAGGTATAAACTTATAATTTGCAAGTGTGGGTTGGCAAGAATTTTATGTCTCTAAGCTTATCTGCAAATCCCAGTTCTTCATGATCTTTGATTAGTTACAGAGTTTTTAGGAAGTCACCTTAACAAAAAGATTAATTGCTTATAGTGATTTTCTTTGGCTGTGTAAGTATATTAAAAAAAAAGAAAAACAGAATTTCACAAGAGATTAACTAGGATGCTATTAAGATAAATGACAAATATTTCCATATGAAAAATTCAGTCCTTTTTATTAATAATGTTGAAAACTAATTTAGCAGAAGTGTGGGAGGTTAGTAACTTGATTTCTTAAGTAGATTTGCCTGTGTTTTTATTGTTCTTCCACTTCTAATTACAACATGAAAAATGCGCAAAGAAGATGCTTGCTGTAGAGCTCTTGTCCCGCGTCTTTCCATGCTCATACTGCCAAACCTTTTCCTGTTTCTTTGGCCTTTCAAGATACTCCGTCACCAGTATAACACTGGCATTGTGAAACTGGAGATGTGTTGATGTTTTTATTGCATTAATTAATTGTATGCAGTGGTTTAAAAGTTAGTCAAGTATGACTTATCTCACCACTCCACTATGTCTTCAGGTCAAATTCCCATTTGCAATTTGTTCCTGCCCTCGGTTCCTTATTTTTTCCCCACTACTGCCTGTGTTTCTTCCCAGATAAGTTTACTCTGTATAAATAACTTCTCTGCTCTAGATTGCTCTCTTGAAACATAGTTTACAACAGGTCCATGGTATCATAGATTTGCTGGTCCTTTTTGGTACCTGAAGATGTAATTCTGGATGGTAAATAGCTTTCTGCTGTTGACATTTTTTTTTACTTTATTTTGTTATTATTTTATAGCTGTATAGCTGTTTCTACAGCTCTATATAATTAAAAATCACACTTAGTTATCAGCAGCAGCTGGAGATATCTTTACTGGTAACAGCTCCTGCCTCTATGCTGGGCTGTTCAAAACTTTGGAGTGTTGACATGACGACTTGGAAGTAACTTAGCATTAGCGATGCTTTAGACTTCAAGTCAGTTTGGAAGTCTTGAAACTTTCAAGTCTGCATATATGTCTCTGATATAGAAAAACCTGCAGATGTTTTTCATAGTTTACATTATATGTGAACATTTACCTTGCTCCTTGTTAGATGAAATTACTTCTGAAGTACACCTTTCTCTGTGATAGGAAAAGAATAGACAACATTTTCTGCCCTTTTTTTTTTTTTTCAGTATGCTGCTTTCTAAAGAAACTCTCCTTTTTATTAGAAATTGCTGGGTTTACATATAAAGATGTGATTGCAAAAATTTTACTCTCCAGCTTATTGGATAATCTATGATAGATTCTGCAGTGCTGCCTTTCTTTGCCTCAGGACTGGTAGTGAAGTTGAAGACAGACAGATGAGTTCATAGTTACTTCTTTGACCTTCTGGGGGTAGTGCAGAAGTCAGAGAAGGCAGACATTCTTAGTTTCTTTCACTATTCTCTAGATGAAAATTATGTCATTTATTTCATATTGAGGACGGGCAGAAGTGGAAATGGGAATTTAAATGTGGAATGTCTCTGAATACTGGTTTTGGAATAGTGTGGAATTGGTATGAAGTATTTTGCTATTTTAGTAAATTAGCAGAAAGTTATGTCCCTGTTAGGATGAAATGATCTGTGGGTCTTGGATTGGGAAATTTAAAGTACTAGATCATCTGAGTTTAGTATATTGTGTTGTACTTTTTAAAATACCTGCTCAGCTGAGCTTGTGTTTTATTGTGTATCTTTTTCATGATAGCACATAGTAGTGGCATTGTTTAATCATTTGGGTATCCTATTCAATAAAAATCTTCAATCTTGGAGAAGGTTCTGTTCTGTACAAAATGCATAATATTTCAGTGGGTCGGTCTCAAATCTTTTTTCTAATATTAAATGCATAATTATAAAGAAATTTGTGGTTGTGTTCCACTTGCAGGGTGTCCAGGGAGTAACCAGACCTTGCTTCTGTTGCGAAGTTGTGGTGCCCTTCTACCAGAGGTATTGTCACCTGAAAGAACAGAACTAGCCCATATGATATGGGACAAGATGAAAGAACTGGGTATGTTGGTTTTATTAGTCCCTCTGGCAAGAACAGCTATGTGCGTTAGTTACTTTGTAGTAGAAGACTGAATGTATTTTAACAGTGTTTAAATGTTAGGTTGTAACAGCAAATACTCATTACTAAATAAATGCTAGGTTTTATTATTATTCAGGTGAGAGACCTATTTCCTATTCTGGGAGTTATACTGACATCTAGGGGTGTTAATAATAAATCTAAAGATTTTTTTGGTAAGATGCTTAAATTGGACTTTTGCTTGATTTTGGTTATTGTAAGAATGTATTTTATTTTTCTCTTAGATGTTACTTTGGTATCTGGTGGGCAGAGTATTTCTAGCACTACCAGCTTGTTCATCAAATGTTTTTCTTTTACGTTAGTCATTTATCTATAGATGTTGCATAGATGAACTGCTTCTTGAT
Organism: Anhinga rufa; assembly: GCA_013400875.1. Taxonomy (NCBI): domain Eukaryota; kingdom Metazoa; phylum Chordata; class Aves; order Suliformes; family Anhingidae; genus Anhinga; species Anhinga rufa. Next base: position 34,734 of record VZTV01032133.1, read on the forward strand.
AGTAATGTTGCTGAATTTGTAAAATAAATACAGCTGTGGAATAGCATATATGTGAGCATTGATGTTACTGTGCTCTTGTTATGTTTTAGCCTTTTATAAACACATGTGCTGTTAAATAGATGGCTAATATTTCAAAGGTGGATAAAAGGAAGCAGTCTGATTATACATAAAGTTCATATAGAATAAAAATGATAAGAAATTAATTACCTAAGAAAGCTATAAAATCATGTTGAATTTAGAGAATCTACTGTGGTAGATTCAATCACTGACTGTGGTTGAAATATTTCCTTAGGTGCTGCGTATGATACAAGCCATTATAATGCTTTACTTAAAGTCTACCTTCAGAACGAGCACAAATTTTCTCCGACAGAATTCTTGGCCAGAATGGAGGAAGCTAATGTGCAGCCCAATCGAGTAGGTATCCTTTTATGATATCTTCATTCTTAATAGGTGTATCCATTCATTGGATAGAAATCATTGACTTCCCCTTTTTGTATTCTGTAGGTTACATACCAAAGGTTGATTGCGGCTTATTGCAATGAGGGTGACATCGAAGGAGCGAGGTATTCTTTTGCATTTGTTTAAAGGGGTTTCCACAAAATCTGGTTTTCATATTCCCTACCATTCATGTTAAAACTTAATTCAGTGTAATTCTTATAAACTGAGCAAAGCAAAGAGGTGGTTTAAATATATTTTAACCAAGCACTGAAGAGTGGTTTCTTAGAGACAGCTGGAACCTATACAAGCAAAATAAAAGGTGATAGGCTGGTGTGTTTAAATCAAATTATATTCAGGTTGCTCAGAAAATAACTTATTTTGTCATTCCTAGAGCCAGCATGAAAAAGAGTGAGGTTATGAAGGCATACTGCCCATATAAGAAAATGGCTACTGGGAAAGGCATTTGAGAACAAAGTGGGCTAAGGAGCAAATAGTAGTAATTCTGGTTTTTGTTGTTGTTGTTCCACAGGGGTTGCTGGATATCTGTCTAACGTTAAATTTAGCAAGTTGCAACAGTGTGATTGCTGGGCATGAGAAATAAGTAAAAGGAAGATAAAAGTAAAAAAACCCAGCCCAACCTTGTGTCTGCATATTTCAAAGTGGCAAATACAATTCATCTGAAAAAATGAAAATGACCAAATTATGAGCATCCCCAAATGTAATTGCTCAGTGAGATCAGGATTTGGTTTTGTTTGATGATACAGTACTTGTCCAGCAGAGCAGCAATAGCTCAGTAGTTTATCTTTTCAAAGCAAAAAAAGTATCTCATTATTTGTTGTCTTGTATTTTGCAGTAAGATTCTTGGATTTATGAAGAACAAAGATCTCCCAGTCACTGAGGCGGTATTCAGTAGCCTTGTGAAAGGTCATGCAAGATCAGGGTAATGTTTAATACTTTTCTCTTTTGTTTTCTTTTAGTTTTGCTACAATATAAAGTGATACTGTACAGAAAAATTACAT
>VZTV01032134.1:0-25330 GCA_013400875.1 Anhinga rufa
TCATGGGGTCTCAGGGTTGATTGCCTGCCCCCCCATCTCCCCAGGCTGCCCATTTTCCTGTATGAGTTGTGAGGCTCCCTGTACTTTTAGATCTCGATGACTTGTAGGTGGCCTTAGCCACTGCTTATTCCTGAAGGATTCTTGACATCTCAGTTGCAGGCTTGAGAGGTACAAGGCTTCTTTGACTCTTCGGAAACCCAGACCAACTCTGCATGAGCTGATTAGCTCTTCAGACAGATAACTCTCCATGCCACCTGGGCTGCCACGCTTCCCAGATTATTGACTTTCATAGCTGACTGTCCCTGAGCCTGCTGCAAAATTAGGGGTCTAGGCAGGACAGAGAATAACCTCCTGAAACAATTTATAAAAGACTTTGCTCCTACACATCACAGTTTTAAAATTTGTACTTTGTCCCTGATTTAGGTAAATTTTTGATTTCAGATTTTTGTGTTTTGTTTTGGTTTGTTTTTTTATTTTTCACAAGTCTGGCATTTTCATTTAAAGAAACCAGTATAATTCCTCTTCTTTCTTCTCAAATTTCTGCACCACTTTCTCCTTGTTTCATGTCACCATCTCAGACTTGTTTTGAGCCGAAGTATCCTCCTGGGCTGAATCAGAGATAATAAATCAGCCCTTTTCTTCTGGACTTGTGCTTCCCTACAGTGAGAGCAAAAGAGGTATAACATGTTCAAGACAATTGTGTTTCTCTCTCAGCGCTGCGTTTTTCTCTCAGTACTGATTATAGAAGTATAAAGAACAATTACAAGTCAGGCCACATTCTTCCCTAAGTATAAAGCCCTTGGATGGCTTTCAGCATATTTTAATTAATCAGCTTCAGGAAGGAACACAGAGTATGGAAATGTGCTCATTTTTATTAGAAGTACTGGTCTGTATTGGGATTGTACCTTGCATTAATTCTGCATCTTTGCAAGTACCTAATTACTTGTAAAGATGAGGAAACTTTGGATCCATCATCAAAACTTCTAAAAATGCTCTAATCATAGCTATAAAACAGAGAAAGGTGGAATGGAAAGGATTTAAAGAGTATTTCTGAAGTGATCAAACCACCTTCAGAGACGAAGTTATTGAAATGCTTCAAAAGATTGCACAACAATGATATTGCTTTATTTTATTGCAGAATAGCTGTTTAGGGCTAACTGTCATAAATATTTACTTCCCTAAGACCTGTGGACTTGGACAGATGAGTTTATCGTATACTTCTGAATATCTGAGTTTTATATGTCTCTCTGATAGACTGCTTCACATAGTCTTGAAGTGGTATTAGTGAACTAGCATGCTATTAACTAGATTAGATGGAAGTGGAAGTAGAAGGACACCTCAAAACTGGTAAAAGCAAGAAAAGCAAATCTGATGTCACTGGAATTTGCTTATGTTCAACTGTAAGAAAGAAGCCTGAAAGGAGGCAGTGAAATTGAAAAAAAAAAAAAAAGCAAGCCACCCAACAAAACCAAAAAACCTACTTCCCATTTCTGAAAGTCTGAAATTGGATTCTGGCTTACAAACAAAAAAGCAGGCCCTATTTTCCACTTGGCTAGAAGCAGCGGCCCTAAAAATGCTATGTGATCAGACCAAGAATAGATTTTTTGTAAGAAAAGATTGACTGATAAGAAATAAATGTAACTTTTTTAGGAAATCAGAGGAGATTTTCAAGAAAAGATTCCATTGTTCAAAAAAGGTACATGCAACAATTTCATTAGTTTGTCATATCTGAGAAGATTGAAATATACTTATGTTTCCAAACCCCTAAAATTTTCTTACAATTTTGACATATAATATCAATAGGCTTTTTTAAGTTTACTGATGTAAACAATACAGAAACATTTGCATTAAAACATGTATCACTGAACCCCGTGGCAAACAATTTTAAAATTTTTAGCAGGAGACTATTTACCCATAGTTGGACCTACCATATCCTTTTTACAAGTGTCACTGTTTAATAAAGCAATTTAGATTTCTATATTCAACTGTTTTGTCTCTGCAGCTCTATAGAAATGTTGCTATAACACTGGAAACCATGACAACTGATTCTGATCTCTGATTTCATTACAAGGTTATACCTTACCTAGGTTCATGAACCTTTCATACAAGATACAGTTAATCAATAATTTCACAACTAAATCTTTCAAAAATATGTGGTTTGGTAGAAAAATACTGCTTCAGTGGATCACTCATTTTAAAGAAGTCACCATTACATTATAACTCAAGTCATATTGCTGTGCTTTGTTAATTGTTGCCCATTAGTCCCACTATTTTTTGACAAAAGGCCAGGCAGGAAAACCTCCAGAATCAAAATACTCTCAAGAAATAAACTGTGTGGGCTTCTGGCCTTAATACTCACCAATATCTGAACCTGAGCCAAGTCTGTCACATAAACACATTGTTTTGAGGAGTCACAATTTGTTAATTCACTGTTTTTAATATGCATTTCCAACTTTCGCTAAGCACCAGCACTTGGAAGTGAAGAGGTCTGAAGTTTCTGCCATTCTTTAGCATGGATCTATTGTACTTGTTGCTAGGTCTTCATAAAATGTCAATATTACCACACGCTGGGAAAGTACACTAAGCATCAAGCTGTTACCTGGACCAGTATCACCTTTTCTTTTCATTGTGCTTTTGAGAACGGAATGCCCTAACAATTCACAGTTTAGGATTGTTAATCCTAACAATTTAAGACTTCCCTACAGCTAAAAACACATCCAATGCCAGCAGCAGAATTTAAAGTATCGTGTTAGCTGGGTTAAGCAATTCTCCTCTCATTATGTTGGTATTTGTGATTACAGTCTTTCACTTCTGAATTATATCCTTTTGATCTGAATGGGAAGAAGCCTAAAAAAGTGCTCTGGAATAGGTGAGTTTCACAAGTCCGTAGTCTGAGGCATAAGCAGAATCACTCTCAGAAGAGGCAGTTTTTCCTAATTCACTGCTAAATGCTGACTGCCATAATTTACTGTATCAATTATTATGTTAGTGCTTTAGCAGCAAACCAGAAATTAAAGAATTGTTATTAAACTGAGAAGAACCGAATCCCAGCAGAACAAAGTTGAGAATAACTTTGCTTTCTGACAAACTGTTCTCTCCTGAATCCTTTGTGACTGATGTTTACTAGAAACAAAATTTGAGAGTAGATGACCACTGACCTTGATCAGTCATGACCAATAAAGCACTTCTTTATTTTTGGCTGGGAAGAAGCTGATGTTCCCAGACTGTCTAAGCCAAAGTTTTTCAGTCAGAATCACAAAGTCTAATTATTAACCTTCATTTTCAGAGCGGAATGTTTGTTCTCAAAATAATACTGAGAACTGCAAGATTGATGCATACATAAATATTTGCATCTGACATGTAATTTGAGAAAAGACCAAAATGGTTTATTCAGAACAGAACCATTCTTTTTATCACAGTGTAGAATTAAAAATAGCCTTATCTCTGTTACTCAATGACTGATATATTTTATCAGCTCTCTTCTCTGTTTCTTCCTTCCTATTTTTCTTTCAACTTTGATCTTACTCTCATTTCTACTATTCACAAACTTTGTTTTCAGCTCTTGAGATTGTTACTTCTCTTCTTTTAAATCCCCTTCCAACTCACTTTCAGCTACTAGCAGTTTTGCAGCTGTCATTTGCTTCATCAGGAGAAAGCAGGTGAACCTGAAGTTCACCTACATTATAGTGCTTGGGAGTTACAGAGTTTATATCTCTGCCAAATACTAGCTGAGTGAACTTGGGAAGTAGATTAAGATCACCTCACTGAAAATAGTCCATTAATTTGGCTCACCAATTTGAGATATGTCACATTTAATTTTAAGATTTTAACAGTGTAAGTGCACCGATATCTCCAATTGAACTCAGCTGGGAATGCATGTGTTATTATGTGGTATTATTATAATACATTTCTACTGTTTGTTTCTTGTTGAGATAATGAGCAGCTGCTGCCTGTGAATCAATATAGGCTCTATGCGCAAGTCAGAAACCAACATATGTCACTGTCAAACCATTATATGCAATCCAGCACAACCTAGTGCAAAGGTAGCTTCTAAGTATTCCTGAGGAGTCTCAACTCCTGAAAGAAGTACAGACAACTGCCAGCTTCTGAAGGATACCAGTAAATTGCCTCAGCAAATAGAAACAAAAGTGGAAGGACCTTGATTATTTATAAAATATATATATTTTTAGTATCATAGACTTGGTTCATGTATCTGTGTCTTGTGGAAAGATTGGGGAAGAAAAGAAGTTTCTTGTCTATTTCACTTACTCTTGCTTAGGATAGAGCCAGACACCTCACCTTTGCCACTGAATTCCAGGTAAGATTGTGCTTGTTTGCTGTCTTGTTATGGCAGCAAAGAAACTCTCCTACAGGTCTCCTCTACCTCACGCCCTAAAAAGGCAAATGTTATAGCAAAATTAATTAGTACCTTCACAGAAATACAAACAGTAGGGTGAAACCCTGGATCTACAGTAACCAAAGTTTTGCTACTGACTTTAACAGGATCAGGGCTTCTCTCAGATTCTTTATAACCTTTATCTTTACAGGTTAGGGATTCAGCCTGTCCACCAGAAAGGCAAGTACTGTGTTGCTCATCTTGAAAGGCTCTTAGAAATAACTTTCGGGTGTGCACCTGTTTCTGTTATGTTACTTTATGCACTCCATAATGGATTTATGTGTTTAAAAGCAACATATTAGCCTTGCATTTAAAAATAAGCCCAGGTTTTTAATTCTTTGTCCAGACAGTGGTTCCAAAAAGCCCATTCTATTTTTAGTCATCCCAAAATTCAGAGGTGCATTTATTATAAAATATTAATGGCAATGGCTTCAACCCTGCTCTGGAGTATCAGTAGGGACAGCACCTAATTACCTGGCCTGCTTGGGCAACATATTGCCCAAATGTTTTACCTTAAACTCCTTCCCTCTCTAGCTTTACCTCATTGATCCTTGTCCTGCCATCTTCTAAGGCTTTATAATTCTATCCTTCATTTTTATGGTTACCTTGAAGGTATTTATAGACTGTAGAAGATATTTATAGACTTTGACCAAGTCCCCCCCTGAGGCTGTTCTTTTCCTGGTCATATATTAGTTTAGCTCCCCATGTGTTAGCTCATATTTCTCATTTTCTTATCTGTGCACCATTCTTGTTGCCCTTCTTTGTATTTATTCCTGATCATTCTATGTGCTTCCATACTGTAAGAAGCAACATAATACAGAATATGTAATACAGAAGAATTCCAGGTGTTTCTTTCTCCAGTGCTATGTAAAGCAAAACAATTATTCCATAAACCCTAAACATTGATTTCTCTAGCTCACTATTGGTTGAGAGTTTGATTTTGCAAAGCATAGTTTTAAACAGGCCCAGCTCAGCTCTGGAGTCTATTTTAGTCAAATCACAATAGCATTTTGTGGGGCTGAAACCTCTGCTTTCCTCCTATATTTTCTGTGGCCAAGTAATTTTAAATCTGTATCTTTCACTCACAGAATTCAGAGTAGTTTTCACCTGGGTTCTCACACTGCTATATTTCAAAAGCAATGAGGAACAGGAAGAAAGAGTTTCAATTTGAACCCACATCTTTTAAATACACGTGTAGAGCACTGGCTTTTATGTTCACTAGCCTGCTGCCCTACGTTATCAATATTAATGGCAACTTTGCTTTTAATTTCAACAGAAATAAAGTGAGGCTCTGGGACTGGGTAATATCCCCTGGGTAAAACAGCACTCCTGTGTTCTAATGACAGCTGAAGTACCACTTCTTTTACTGTCCTTATTTCTGTTAGATCTTTGCCTGCCATGTCAGAATGCTTTCAATAACACACAGATACTGTAATTACCTTTGTATAAAGGGGCTAACTATGAATGCTTTCTTGACTACTTTCTTCTATAGATTGTGCTTATATAGACTGCTTTCATCCCCAGTTAACCTTTCATACAGTTTCCCAGCTCTGCTTAGGATGACAGTCTGAAAATCTCGCATCTCCTGCATAGAATTTTATCCCTTGAATAGTCCTGCTAGTTTCATGAAGAGCTATTCAGCTAGAGTGAAAAAAGCTGAATTATTATTGCATATTATTTTCAATATTCTGATCAATTACAGCTAGCATCTTTTTATACATTTCAAATACATTTTCTTTTTTGCTGCAGATACTAAAAGCTTTTTTTTATTTTTTCAAGAACAAGGTAATACCAGTGCTCTGACAACCTATATGTACAAAATGATTACATGGTAAAGAACACCATTTAGATTTCAATGCTTTATGTAAATAATCCAATTATGCAATTAGACAAAGCCTAGTTAACTAGGGTTAAAACACATGCAATCAAATGGTGCACTTAGGTGGAATTTTAGTATGTCATCTCTCTCACGAGCATAATTAGGTTGCAAAATGGATCTATATGTAAATAAGTAGAGTTCTTGTATTTGAGGATAAACAAAAATCAGAGATGAGCGATCATAACTCTAGTCGTGGAAATTTATCGTTGATAGAGAGTAGGTTCATAAAGAGGTTTGAAAAGGGTGTATTTCCAGGCGAGAATCTAATGAGACACTCAGTTTTTCTCTACCCTGCCTCCTCATGTGCCAAGTTTAGAATGACACATTGAAGATACTTATGAATCTGCTTTGATACAATTTGAAAGACATCTCCCTTGTTTTATTGCCACTATATGCTTACACTAGTAAATTCTGATGTTCACTGGAGAACTTAACTCCAATAAATTTATTTGGCACATGTTTATACAGAAATGGTTTTATTTTCTTTGGGACTCACAGGGACCGGTCAGAAACTTAAAGTGAAGAAAGTGAGGAAAGGACTCACCCCATGTGTTTTCAGCTTGCACCGCAGAAGACACAAGCCAGTTAAATCAGCTGTCAAACCCTTTAGATATTTTATCTTGCAATCTACAGTCAGGAGATGTGTCACAAGGATTCAAAACCCTTCAAGGCTGGTGGCTCTAGTTTTGTTTTGCTTTGGGTTTGTTTCTTTTTTATGGCTGCTTTTTGTCTTCCAGTTATAAAGGAAAATTAAACCGAACAGTGCACTGGCCATAACTACAGCAGCAATCCACTCCATATCAATGGCTTGTTCGTTTATCCCTCACTGACAATGGAAAACGCCCACAGCACCCGCTCAGGCAACTTCTGGACACGTTTCAAGTGCTTGTCTAGAGCTGGATTGGAGCTTTTATGAGATTAAGTCTCCCACTGCTCTTTTGTACTCTGCCTTTGCAGCAGAAGTACATAAGTTCACTCCTGACTATGTTTTTAATCAAATTTATGACCTTTAATTTCAGGTGGTTGATTTTTATCTTTTTTTTTTTTTTTTTTGGTGGTAGTAACAAAGCATTTAAAATTAATACTAGCTAGGAAAGAAAACCTAATTTTGGTCATAAATATTAGCTTCTGCCCAGCAGCGGGTCAGCAAGGTTTGTTTCAGAACTGGTGAGGCCTAAAAATCACTCCAAGATAAAAATACCAAACATAACTTGGCACAGACTGCCCAGGGAGCCTGTGCAGTCCCCAGCCCCGGGGCTTGTTATTAATATTTCTGAGAAATGTTATTCAGGAACGAAGTGCGTGAGGCTAGTCCCGTGCCAGGCCAGGGCTGCGACCTCCGCCTGCCCCACCGCTCGGCGGTGCCGGGACAGCTCCAGGCGCTGGCTGGAAANCCGGGGCAGGGCCGCCTCCGGCCGCCCCTCCCGGGGCCGGGGAGCAGCGCGGGGCGGCGGGCGGGAGCCCCTCCACCCGGTGGCCTCGCCCAAGGGCCGGGGGGCGCTGAGCGTAAGGAGCGGCGACAGCAAGGACAGCCGGGACGGGGGAGGGGAGGGCAGGGCGCTGCCCGAAGCCTTACTCTCGGTTGTTTGCGGGTTTGTCCTTTGAATGCCCGCATTCGTCATTAAAAGTTCTTTTAGACACCAGAAGGAGCCTTGGTTCTGGGAACGTGTGGTGGCGCCGTGCTTGCGGAGAGGCGGGAAGCGGAGCCCGAGGGGCTCCCGGGCGGGAGGGCGGTGGGGCAGGGCCGGGGCCGTCCCCCCGCGCGGGGTGGGCCTGTGACGGCCCGGTGGCGGGGCTGCGGGGTGCGCGGGCCCGTGCGCCCCCAGGGAGCTTGTTGGGGCGGGCTGAGCGGCTGGGTCCTTCACTGACTGAAATGGAGGAGGTGTGGGACACCTGAAGCCATCGCCTCGGGGAGGTGGTGCTGCTGTGGGACGCGGGAGGCAGTGGGGTGCAGCTGAGAAGGCAGAGCTCGGGGTGGGGGGCGGGCTGGGGCTGTGCCCCTCGGAAGGACTGCCGTGCACAAGCGAGGAGGCGTTCTTTCGGGAACAGGTGTGGGAGGGATGTGTTAAGCAGTTACCTGATCTTGCCCTTCCCACAAAGGAGATACTCCCGTGGAAATATCCAAAATGTGGAATTTGTAATGGATGAATATTCAGTCTGCTCTAATGTCCTCGGTGTTATGCAGGGATGAGACCTGAAGTTTGTAGTAAAAGTCCAGGTTATGATGGTGTTAAACTTGATAATTAACATGTCGAGGTAAGGGTTGGAATTTGTAATGGATATATGTAACCTTCTTGGTTTGCCGTCAGTGTCTTGGTGTGCGTTTTGTAGGGGCAGAAGATGAGTTTTGTAATAGACACTTGTTCTTAGCTTCCTCAGCTGGAAGCTCTGGAGCTTTTGAGATGTATGTTGCTTTTTGCAAGCTTGTTTAAAATGGGTAGAACACCACCACTAAGGATTGAAGATGCAACACCTGGGAGATGAATAAACATTCATTTGGAATAAACTTTAAACCCAGCAGAGGTTGGCACTGTAGCCTGGAGCGAGGCTAAGGAGGTCTAAAGACACTAATTATTGTAGTCATGCAATTGAAATAATGGGGACCTGACAGTATGACTGATAAACAGCTAGAAAATTAATGAGCAGGATGCCTGTCTTCCATCAAAGGACTGCCAAATGCCTGTACAAGATACTACAGAAGACACTGCCATTATATGCAGACCAAAACACTATTTAAAGATTTGTGGCATGAACTGAACACATGGTGTTGCTAATGACTGGAGCTTGAGTGCCCACTGTGTATGGGTGCAGTAATTAATCACTTTAAAATTACACAATGGGAGATTATAATTAATGAAAGAATACATGTTATAGTGTGTGAGGGAGGGGGAACACAACTTGGATCCTTTGGATTCAGAATGCCAGACAGTAGGAGTGCTTTTTGATCACTTACAGGCTTTTTTTGTCACTGTAGAATGTTGTGCTTGTCTGTATGATTAATCCAGTTTTGAGTTGCCTTAAGTTTCTCTCTGATCCAGGGTGAAAGAAACAGCTTTCTGGAAGAGAGAGGATTATAAAAAGAATTTGAAGCAGTGTTTGCTATATCCCAAAGTCAAGGTCCTTGGATAACCTGCAGGTGCAACAGTTACCAGCAGTCACTGGGGTGCTCATAGTGGCTAGTGGCAGATGCAGAAGAGGCAGCTTACATGAACAATTACAATTATCATCAGTTTGCATCCAGAACATTAACATAACTTCCTGAGCAAAGCCTTCGTGTACTTACTGACATCCCTGGAGATGTTAGAGAAGCTTTAGCAGAGAAACTAAGAGACAGTGGTGTCTTTACTATTCCAGTGGTATGAAACCAGGCGTAAGTGCATTTGAGCTCCACATCTGACCTCAGCTTCCCTTCAAAGCATTGGAACTATCATCAGGACACAAACCTGTGTATTACACAGTGCAGCAGCAGCCAGATGCTTCAGAAGAAAGTTTCAGAAATCTCCTGTTTTAGGCATATGCTACATAATCTTCTTTCAAGACTTATCCTAAACCCTAATTTAGTGATTGAGGCCTGAAAGACCTGAGAACTACCTACTGTAGCTATGTGATAGTCCCTTTTACCCAAACACATTTTCAGATAACTTTGGTGAGCCTGTGCTCTGTTCATTGGGCTGTGATGCTGCGTCCCCTGTTCTGGAGAGCCACAGTCCCTGAAATGCATCTGGCCACATTTTTAAGAGATATTTGTGCTACAAAAATGTATAGCCTTGTGTTTCCTTTGCGGAAGAGATGATCTCCTGCTGTAGGGCAGAGTGAACATCCCTCCTTATGCTGGCAAATATTGCTGGGCATCCTTCCACAGAAACTGAGAGAATATTTGATGAATCAAAGCTTCAAAGAGTCAATCTAATCTGCGCCTGGTTGTCTGGCACTGTGTGTGGGTGTACAGTGGGAAGCTGAGTGAGGGAGTGTAGACTTTCAGTGTATGGCCTCAGTATGTTGTTGAAATGTAAATGGTAAAAATAATACAGAAAAGGACTGGGATTTTCCCAGGTAAGTAGGGTTTTGGTATTGGAGTATCCACTACCAGTAACAGACTTTGATGATTTCAAGAGGCCTTGGATCAATTCCTATGTATACTGTCCTGAAAAGCCCTTTGAGTTATAATTTACAGTCATATTCCTGCGCAAAGCAACAGTTTTTCCTGATTTTATTTGACACACATTTGTAAATGGTTATCTGAATGACCTGCTTTCAGCCTGATGAAAATCTTGCATAGCATGTTCTAGAGCTCTCAATACTTTCCTAAATGCATTAAAGTGTAAACATTTCTTTGGGGAACATTAGCTCCATTAGCAATAGCTTCTGCTTTTCCACTTTCCAGGAATTCAATAACCTTCAAATGCATAGACTTCTGAAAATGTCAAAACATGAGCAAAGGGAAAAGGACATTATATCTATTCAATTACAGACTTGGGATATCACAGGAAATGCGAGTTTGTCCCTTGGACTGAACAAGAAGGTTGATGGGATTAGTAAACCGAACACCGTTCAAGTGAATCATTTGTATAGTGTACGCTTTTACAGAACATTACCCATGTAATAGCTGCACAGAGTTTATTAGTACGTAAGGCAGTAACGTGCACAGTATCCTTATTTGTTGGTGGGTTTGTTTCCTTATGCTTTCTCTCACAAACTAACCGAATCTGTTAAAGTGCAACTCAGCAAGCCTTGCTATTTTTTCAGTCAAGTTTTTGTATGTATGTAATTTCTAAAACCATTAGCGTAGGGATTGCATCTTGCTGTCACTGCATGCTGTATCTAGCAAAATAGGGTCCTTCTACTAGTAGAGATCTCAAGGTGCTGCAAGAGCAATTAAAAAAACCCAACACAAATGTTATGCAGTCCAAGTCCACTGCCTTTGCTGGGGGATATATGTCTCCTGCTGTGTGTTTACTAGCAAAACCAATCACTGCACTAAGGAGAAGCAACAAAAAAAATCACTTTATAAATGTGTCTTAGCAAATAAGAATATGGGCCATAGAATTTTAAAACATTTAAAAGCAAATATCTTACCACCTGAATTATACAAAATTTTCATTTAGGAAAAAAAAAAAAATCCAGTATTAAATATAGAATGATCTCTCATGCAAGAAATAAGGCACTTCCAGAATATATTCTGCTCTAGAAAACTGGAGCAGAAATGGTCAACATGAAATTATAACAAGCTCTTGACCTTCCCTGGCCCTTTATGCATTTTCATGAAATGATGTAATTCATTACTTCCACTGATGTGTGCAGAGCGGTGGGCCAGCTTACTTTGTATTCATTTATTCAGTCCTGAGTAATCTGTGTTTAATAGAGTGCTCGAGCATGTCAGAATGAACAATTAAACCTGATTGTTATAGAAGACAACTTGCCATTATTGCCAGCTTTAGTTGTATGTGCATTGTTTTTTTAATAAAGAAGGTGTGTTGCAAGTTCAGTATATAATCCCCATATTAAAATTGTACACTTTGTTTTATTTAGAATGGAAATATCTCTCACACACTCGAAACCATAGTGCTTTGCACTGAGCTCTCAGTTGATTGATGATGCAGGCTGTAACTTCCTGTCAAGTCTGTTCTGCAGGGATAGGCAGACTGGGAAGACTGAACCAAGCACTAGGAGAGGAGCAGGATGGAGAGATCAGCTATCCCATCAGCAAGGTGCAGAATTTTGGAAGAACTTAGTCTACACAGCAGAAGTTGTGGTTTTTTGCTGACTTCTGAAAGGGAGAAAAATGGCAGCCTGCTTCAGGGATAATACGTTTGATAAACAAATCCCTCCGCCTGGCGGGCAAAGAGAAAAATATCCAGGAGCGTTTTAAAGGAGTGGGGCAGAATGCATATACAGGGAATCCATGGAGTGAAGAAGCCATGGAAGAAACAGTCCAGTGAGAATTACGAAAGAGTAGGCTAATGTGTATGATTTTTGGTACCTTCTAGATGAAACCATAACTGTTCCAGTGTGGCCCACAAAGTCTTAGAGGACTATAATCTCCCAGAATAGCTCTTTAGTTCAGCCAGTGGGAGCTTGTGCCTTTGGGGCAGAAATACCTGAGTTTCATACTCATTGGAACCTTGAAATTTCGGCAGTGTAATTACAACCTTGGATTTGTGTCTTGGAAAATGCGTGTTTTAATATACGCATTAATATTATACAACTCTTGTGATGGTTTGGCTTTTGTCGTGGGGGAAGTGAAGGGATGTCCATGAATTCCATGAGCAGGAAGGCTCAGCAATTGAATTTGGATCAAAAAATGAGCCTGGGAAAGAGCCTGGGTGGTCCAGGTTTCAGTGCAAGCTGGATGTGCGCGTAGGTGGCTTTGGGCATATATTTGTGTTACTGTCTGGTGTGATTCATCCTCCGTGCGTTCTTCGCTTTGATAGTTACAGCAAAGCTATGTGTGCCAGTCTGTGCCACCCTCACAACAGCTACATTAGGAGTCTTGGCTGGTTTGGATGAGTTTTGCTGGTTTATAGCTGCTGTCAGTCCTGAACCAGCAGAATGTTGTTGTACCTGAATGTGTGCAATATTCTCATCGCTCCTTACAATGCACAACCGTGGGGCTCCACAAGTGCCAAGGCAGGGAAGAAGATCCTTCGAGACCTTCTGTTGCATTGCATCACTGGACACGGGAATAGCAATAAGAGAGGAACTGCAAGTGTTTGGGGACAGGCTCCCACAAAGGCACTCTCAGCATCATTTGTCCTCTCTAGTAAATGTGGCAGTAGCTTTTGGAAAACCTAGTGTCTCATCTTTCCTTTTTCTTAGTATAACCGCTGAAGTGGGTCACTCTGGGTAGTGCCCTGTCACATGAATGAAGGGGAATGTGTGGAGGCAAACCAGATCAGCTAAAGGTCAGACATTAGATGGTATCTCAATTAATCACCAACCATGCACTGTCATTTCCGTGCCCTGTAGATTATCAAGAACTAACAATGTTACATTGCAAAGCAAGTTGGGGAGGAGGGGTGGGTAAAGAACAGTGAGAACAAAACATTTGAATATTGAAGGCACCAAATGCAGAGCTTTTTGCCAACAGTTCCCTGCCCTGGGATGTTCAGAGGAATGAGAAGATATTTTCTGTCAAAAAGCAGGTGGCTCTCTCCTAAGAGAGCCCTGTGATCCTGTGTCATCCTCTGTGCCTGTATTTGCTCCTCGGTGCAATGAAGCCTTAGAAAGTAGCATCAGGAGTGGTGTCTGGTGTTTACGTGTTTATGCATGTAGCCAGCTATGAATTTTTAAGGCTGCAGAATGAAATTCGTTTTGCAATAATGAAGATTTTATCTGAGGTAACAAGGAACACCAAGTCAATGTTTCAATGCAGAGGGATGACACAGATAAAGCAAGCCTGCAAGTAACAAAACAGATAAACGCGAGTAGGTCAAACCTGTTCTGTTAACACTATGAGATAGAAAGTTATGAGAAAGGAGGTGAAAAAGTGCAAAGTGTTTATCAGCACAGTGCATAACCACTCATGCATAGAAAACTACAGCTCTCATTCTTTTCCATTGGCTTCAAGAAAGCTACAAAAACCAGCACCAGAGAAGAGGTTACGAAGTACCTCATACATGGTTATACAAACTGGATCAAATGTTGTAGAGGATTAGAAGCAGTGTGCTAGACGCGGTAATAGCCCTTCCACAATGACTCCACCTGCCATTCTGGTTATTTATTTCATTGCTGGTTCTTGCAATGTCTTTCACATATCAGAATCCTTCAGGACCCAGTATCTTCTCTCAGTGGAAAATACTGCTTGTTGAATGATGTTAGTGTACCAATTAGTACAGATTGCATTTTACAATTGACCACTCAAACTGCAAATGTTTCTTTCCTAAGCTAAAGGTGGTTCCTCCCTCCACCCCAAAATGCACACCTGAATCCCTAGCAGCCCATCGACCATGGTGATGGCAGCAGTTGTAAGCAGATTGCTTTCAAGGTAAACAGCAGCTCATTGTCTCTTATACTGTCCAGCAAAGACAAATTTACAATCAGCAGACCTCATACTGCCAGCTAAAAACACAAGAGCTGTTAAGGATTATGTAAGATGCTCATTGGATGTGTCTAGCAGATCAGCACGGTTGTTTAGAGCAGGTGTTTTGTTAATTGTGAGATACTCAGAACTGCACGCTGTGTTTGAAATGACCCTTAAATGGCCACCTTACACCAGTGAGATGAGAAGATGTAGAGCACTGAGCTGTGAAATAAAGCAAGGAGGGAGGATGACGGTGGCCCAAGATCTATTCACCTGTATTCGTTGCCAGTCTTGTCAGGGCAGCCATTTTTCTTATGCCCCAAATCTTTGATTCTGTTTTTATACTTCCTTTATGGTTTATTATTTACTATTTTGCAAAATGAGCTAAGTTGCTTTTAAGGAAGCTTGTAAACTAATTTTGAACCAAACTGTATAAACCCAAAAGGTAAATTTTATGTGGATTGGAGATGAGAAGCTCTTAATTCATTTCTTCATTTTTTCAAAAGGTAAATAATGCTACATTTGAAGCAAATATTTCCTCACGCACACCCATCACATGTAGAAGCACTCTAGGCTCTGGGTAAAAGGGACTTTAGACTGCCGCAATACATAGATCACAAGATTTCAGAAACACAGCGTGTAGCAGAAAGGATGCTGAGACAGTTACTAGCAGGGTCCGTGGCTGATGGCACATGTTGACTCTAACAGGGAGAGTTATTTTTAAGGAAAAATTAAATGAGAATGGGCTGGTGATGCACTCAGATCCCGCTGCAGCACATGGCTGCTGGGGCAGGAGCCGCTGGCTGATTCGCTCTGCCTGGGGCAGGCGCTCCACTGGCTGCCCCACGGTGGCCAAAAGCTCAGACCTGGGGAGGGCAGTGGGCATCTCCCAGGTCCCAGCCCTGCAGGCAGCACTAGCAGAGCAGCCTGGGGCCACACTGCCTGGAAAGAGCTTCTGGGAAAGGCAGGCTGTAAGAGCGTGGAGGCAAGGCTCTTAGCAATGCAAAGGCTGAGAAAAGTAAGGCACCAAAAATCACAGGATAATTGCAGTTTAACTCACAAATTAAAACCAATTTCCACAGACAGACTGCCTGAGAAAACTCAGTTCACAAAGGAAGAAAGCTCTTTCCGTTTTTCTTTTTCCACCCAGAATACTTTGATATGTTTCTTTCTGAATTGTGTCTTCAGACAAATTTTCGTTTTAAGAATAAATAAAATGGAGACCAAAAAAAATTAAATGCCTGGAATTGAATATTTATTCAGTCTCCAATTTTTTTCCCATTTGTTTATTTTGTTGGCTGGCAAACAAAGAAATCCATTTTTCACGCAGCTCTAGTACATCATGAGTACAAACAGCAGAGTCTAAGCCCATGTCTATTCATACTGTGTTATGCTGCTTCATGTTTCTGCATACTGAGTAGTATAAGCCTACACCAGAAGTAAAGAAAATGAAGCTCTATGTGATTGAATGTGTGAATAAGGCTGGCAGTTTCAGGTCGGTTAGCTACTCTCGGGATCTCAGATATTAACATTGTTATTTTGGCCTAAAGAGGTAATAACAGCAGTTTTCTTTTAAATACCTAAACCTTACTCCTTTTTTTTTTCCTCTTTTTTCTCACAGGTTTTTTGAACATGACTTCATGTGGCTGAGAGCTCATTGCAAGGTAAAGGAAGGGATACAGATTATAACAAGGCAACACATGAGGGAAATGCAAACCAGTTTTGAAGTACAGGCACAGAAAGGTATTACAGTTCAGAGTGCCCCTGGAAGTGTGCAAAGCAAGGAGAAAGGTACATTGCCCCTTCCCTGCTAGGCTTTGTTCTGAGTATTGGGAAGGCTTTTCACCAAAGTGCTGAACAAGAGCATCTTCAGGGGAAAAACCCCCAGTAGGATTTAGATTCTGAGCTCCAAGATCTGCTTTTCTACAAACACAGGGCGCTTGATCCTTAAGCACTAAATTGTAAGCTAAAAAGTTAAAGCATTCAAGTTTCCTTCTGTCATGTGTTCAAATTTAGTAACTTTAATTACCAGTTATCAGTAGTTTGTTGCTTTTTCCCAGAAATCCCAAGAAGATTCATAAGAGTCGGTGAAGAAAAATCTGCAGTCAAAGAAATGGCCCAACTTACCACCCCATTTCTGCAGGCCTTCTCAAAATTTGGGATAACTTTCATTACTGAAAGCAGAATTTAAGATCCAGACCATGAAGACCAAAATCTTAGGCCCTGAATCACTTTTCACCTATATGAAAATTCTTTCCAAGGTATTTCTATAGCAATGCAAGAAGAGTAGAAGGTGTTCAGACAGGTATTTGCTCAGGTCCTTTGGTGTTCGTATCATTAAAATACAAAACAGTAAGAGGAGCAGAAGGGCTTCTTAAGGCATTATATCCAGTGTTTTCGTAAGATACATGCTTGCAATTGTGGGCAGTGATAGATAAATTGATGAATAAATGGATGTCTGTCAGAAAAATGGATGATAATCTCACATCCATCAAAAAATTAAGTGATGTGGCCACATATAGAGTTGCCACCTGTTCTGTGATAACTGCCAGTGTTTGCACTTCTTATGAGTTGCTAATCCAGAGAAAATTGGTCCACAATGAAAGAAGCTTAAGCTAAGTCCTGCCTAGATCATATGTCTGAATAAAACATGCTTGCAAAGCATCAAAGAAATTCTGCACCTTTCTGGGTGGATACATGCTTTTTCTTCACTTTAAATTCGCTCAGGTAAATAGCAAATTTATAACAAACTTGCTCAAGAAAAACTCTTCAAACTTTCAAACAGAAATATTCACAGTGTTGTGATAAGGTCCAGCTGAAATCAAGATCAAGAGTTAAAGGAAAGGCAAGGAATATGTATCACAGTTGAGAGCCCACCTTTAAATCTGGAGAGAAACTGAGGTAATAATAAACCAGGTATTTTGCCACACTGGAAAAATAAAAAGAGGAATTTACTCTACTGTAAAGGACAAAGAATAATAATTTTAGAAGCCAAAACAAAGCAATACTTAAGTACACTGGAATAAAAAACTTCTCTCAAAATTGAGTCTCTTCTAGACCCGAGCAGCAACAATGATGCCACTATTGTAAAAGGGCAGAGTAAAGGTGTTAATTAGTAACTGTGATGTCTCAGAGCTGCATCAGTGTAGCTGTTTATAGTTAGGGATATGTCTATCAGTGGCTAGGATGTAGAGACTGCTCCTAAGAATAGATGAATAGTAAGTAATGGTTGTTTCAGAAAGTTTTCCACTACCTAAATGTGAAACATTTCTGCTTATGTTATTTCTTTCTCTTCTAATAATCCAGAGGATTTGAGGCTCTGCCTTGGGCAATGGGATATGCATAAGGTTCACCAGCTGATAAGCAGTCTCAAGAGGCATTGTGCCTAAGGCTGTGGTTCGATAATACAGTAAATTCAGTTTTCGATTGCCTAACTTAAGTTCAGAAACGTCACAGCTATGTGAACTGATATCAGCCACACTGCTAGTTCAAGTTCATTTAAAAATACTCAGATGGGTGAACTTGTTGCATCAGGCTTCACACTGCATCAGCTTCTGCCTGCCTGCAGCACTCTAACTTTAATTGCTAGAGCAAGAGCATAATTCCAAAGGCTGGTATTCTGGCTAAGGATCCAGTTTCCCCTTACAGCAACCTCATAGTACCAAGAGGCTGCTGCTAAAAGAATAATTCTGCTCCTCCATCTCCTGTCAGCAGCTCACTCCCACTGCCAGGTATGACATCAGTGTAAGACCACTATTGCCAGCACAAAGAAGGGTGGGGGGAATGCACAGGACTGGGGGGCAGAGCAGCAAGGGATATTATGGCAACAGCCTGCAGTACCATCAGTGAAACTGTAATGTAGAACCACACCCTAAACTCAGCAGAAGGACAATAATACGTGTATTCTTGAATCAAATTTAAAATGCTGGTGGATCCAGGATGTTCAGTATTGACGACTGCAGAACCATGGCAAAGGCATCTCAGTGAGTCAGAATTCTTCCAGAGCACCCTGCTTGCTGCTGTCAGGGAGCTTTGTCGGTGCCTTGTCTAGCAAGTAATTACTACTACAACTCTGGACTTTCTTAATTTCACTGGTGACAATGACTACCGCAGTCCTTCCAGACAAACTTCTACTGGAGAAAGAGTAAGTGAGCACCACTGTGTAAGTCAGAATCTGCTTCAAGTACCCTCCTAAGCTGCTTCAGAAAGACTTTATTAAAAACATAAACTTTTTAGCTCCCCAGTCTACATGTTAAAGCACAGCCCAGAAGCTGGGTTTTTTTGTTTCACAATTACAGTAACTCCTCTTTAGCACTAAATTGCTCAAGCCTCTTCAGTTCTTCCTCTCAGAGGAATTTATTAGTTTCTAAAGTCATGCCATTCACAAATATCATCCTGGTCTCCTGAATGCAGCTGTCAAGAGACAAAAATAAATAAACAGACCAGACTTCCTCCAGGTTCCCCCCTTCCTCTTTTTTTCCCCCACCTTTCTTGGCATTTATAAAATGTTACAAAACTTTCTGCCAGGAAAAGTATAAAATACATTTACAGTATAGTTGGTTTGTTGATTACAAAAACATTGTTGCAGTAGCAATAAAGCAATAGGTTTGTAAATCTCCTCTGTATACTTGGCATTCATTAAATTTAGTGGAGTGACAGTTACCACTCTGCAAAATACAGTATTTTCAAGGGAAGATGCAATACATACTGTTTCCAAGCCTGTTTCTTATGGCAAGTCAGTCAGTTGTCACACTAGATCTTAAGGGGAGATTGATGAGGATTGTTGGGAATATCATATTTGTTGGAGATGTGCTGGGTCACACAGTCTTTTATTTTTCAACAAGGGCGCTTGTTAGACAGCATCAGTTACAGTCCCTGCATCGGTGATTATTTTGGCCAGTGTGCAAGCTCTCTGCTCCCTTTACACGTATTCTGAAGATACAAGCATCCCGCCTAAGGTTAACCAGCTGACAAGTGATCTTGGTGTCTGTTACTCTTGATATGACATCAGCAGTTTGCCTGTACCCTTCGCACTGGACATTATTCACTGCTGCTCACTAGCAGCAAAAGTCATTTCTTGCAAGGAAAATTTCCAAGTAGCAAATTCCAGTGAACCATTGACTCGGTGTTTGATATTCATAGTGAGTGCTTGGTTGCTTCACACATACTGTTTTTCATTCCTCATTAGAAGATGGACTGTTCTAAATTATAAATAAGAGAAATAATACAAGATGAACTGTGATAAACAGGGCAAGAAAGGAATCAAGATTGTTTCTACTTCTGTGCAGCTATATGCACAAAGAATTAAACATTGGTACTAACAACATGTCACTCATACGGGAATTGACTATTTGACTCCTATCAAGGACACTAAGGAGTTTTAATTGTAGAGCTGAGTTTACCTCTCTAAGATTTTGAATCAAAGGGCAAAATTTGTCTTTGAGAAACTGGAGTTTAGTTAGTGCCATTCTTCCAAAGGAAGTAGAGGTTGGCAGGGAAAGATGCTGCACTAGACCTTGTTCTGAACACCCTATCTGCAAGGCTATGATTGCATAAGGGGAACATAGCTTTGGCTTTGCTTTACTTGGCCACCAGGTCAAAAGCCAGTTCCAAGGGCGAAGCCAGAAAGCTGTGCAAAACATATTAATACTTTGAGCACAGAGTTGAGGTAGTACTGTCTACATTGTTTATGGGTTCATATAGCCTCCTTTGCAGCCCAGGTAGCATACGCTTGCAGCTGCCTGCAGAAGGCAATGCCAAATGACCATTATAGCCAGTGAGTATTAGGTCCCACTGGTGTACACGGGAATTATGGAGCATTTTCTTCATCATGCGATATTACTCCATGTGCAACATCTCTAGGAAGGATCTGAGCTTTTGTCAACTGTCAGTGTAGGCAGGAGGTGTGCAAAACCTCTAGAAATCAGCAAGAACCTTTGTGAAGCTACAGAAATAAGCAGGAGCTTTAGCTGTTAATGTTGCAATCATCTGGGCATGTTCTCTACCTTCAGTTTCTCTTATTGTCTTGGTTTCACAGAGGCCTGTAGTATTTGTTTCTGGTTTTCGTATTAACACATCAGTTTTATTTTTAATTTGGTTTCAGAGTGACTCTTAAAATAAAGCAAATATTAGCAATAAAAATTAATTAAAAGAATAAAAATGCATCACTTAGAAAGAAGAACAGTGTATACTAAGGTTTCAAATAAATGTTCAAAAGTAGGTATAATTTTAAAGTAATTACATTTTAAAACCCTACAAGAAAATCCTTTTTCCCCTACCCCAAAAGAATATTCTGCAAAGTTGTCTCCTCAGTGAAATTTCAAAATCACCAAATGCATAGCTATTAAAGTGAGCTTGCTCTCAATCTGTGTCTGAGGAAGGGTGAGCTGGGATAGTATCATTCAGATAAATAGGACAAGCCAAATCCTGAGATTAGTAAAGTGGCATTGTTAATTGTCAAGATGATGCTGAATAGACAGAGGCACTTAATTGTTGTGTTTGTGCTCCATTGAATCATTGTCTCTTTGTGTTGTTTTTAATTTGCTTTCTACTGTAACTCATGAAACTTACATTACTGCTATTAAGGTGAATTTTTTGAAGCTGCATCTGCTCATTGGTTTGCCGATTCCCTCTCTTGAAATTAGATTGATGTAGTGTTATATATTCATTCCAATCTAATGACTTTTCCAGAGCCCCAGAGTAAAGAAAATGGGTTTCATTAATTTCCCTAATAGCATCACTGAAAGACGTGTGATGTGCGAAGTTAAAACTTCTTTTGTTTTTCATCTCTTAATGATCTCTTTTCCCTTTGTTCAGACTACCCTTAGTTTTAGAAGAATAGAGAAGAATGAAAATGTCTCGTGGTGGATTTGTCAGGGAAGCGAGACTTCAACCATTTTGGTGGAAATGTTTCATGGCATCTTTATGTTCTCTACTGATGTTTATTCTGCTATTCAGTCCATTTATTGCTCCATAAATTGCAATGTGTATGGTTTCTTTTATTTTTTTCCCATCCCAAGGAAAATGAAGACCAAGTTGCTCACCCGCATCCTATTTGGCATCCTGAATTTGTGACTTGTCTCTGGATAAAAGTCTAGAAGTGCCATTACGATAACAGGAATTATTTTCATTGTAGTGAAAGCAAGATCTTTGCATGTTTCATTTCTCCTGACCTTACTTCACAGTTGGTGAACGCAATTATTTGACACACAAAGTTTTTACTAAATGTTCTGTTTGCTGAAAAGGAGTTCTCATTATTACAGTTATGCTCTGATTTGGACAGCATGAAAAGGCATAAATACCTCCAGAATAGGCTGTCTGAACCTAGGGTGTGAACCAGCCTTAGAAATGAGGTCTTTTTTGTGGCTTAGTTGCAGGACAAGGAATGAACAATCTTTGTTTTGAGGTGGCCCTAATCTTAATTCATCAGAGTTCATTCAGTTGAAAAGTGAGGTTAACAGTTATAGGTTTCATCAGTGTCAGGGCCAATAGTCTATGATCATTTCATGTGCCTTTTTTTGTACAAACTTAGGCTTAAATTTTGGACAATGAATGAAAACTAGGTGATAAATTACTGTCCAGTGTTGTAAATGTTACCCATGCTTATTTGCATCACTACTGAGGTTTCATTCCAGAGAAAGAGGAACTTTTCATCATCTCGTGCAATGTAATTGTAAAGATTTTTTTGGGTCCCGCTTTACATATATCTCAGAATATAGCTACATCATGCTGCAGAGTGAGATACAGTGATCTCCAGGTTGCCTCAAATCAACATATTTAGAACTACTAAATGACTGCCCTTATTCTAAATACTAGGACTGCAGACTCTGGTATGGCCTTGTACTGACATCGTTTGAATATGAATTAATGTTTATTGACTCAGGAGCAATAGGGTGCCACCCAGAGCCAAGTCAGAACACAAGGCAAACACCAGGTGCTGGGGAGGTTGCCAGCCCTGCAGAGTTAGTCTTGAGCATTGTGGACAAATGTCATGGTGGTTTAGCCCCAATCAACAACTCGGCACCACGCAGCCACTCGCTCACTCCCGCCACCCCTGTGGGATGGGGGAGAGAATTGGAAGAGCAAAAGTAAGGCAACTTGTGGGTTGAGACAAGAACAGTTTACTAATTAAAAATAGAATAGTAATAGTAATAATGGTGATGATAATAACAATGATTCTGATAACAATAATAGTAATGATAATATAATAATAAGGAAAACAATGAGGGAGAGAAACCAAGCCCAAAAGAAAAAAAACAAACCCAAAACCCCACAAGTGATACAATCGCTCGCCACCCGCCAACCGACGCTGCCAGTTCCCGAGCTGNAGTATTATTCTCATACTAAGTCCAAAACACAGCACTACACCATCTACAGTGAAGAAAATTAACTCTATCCTAGCTGAAACCATAACAACAAAGGACCACTGTTTCCTGTGTGGTATAATCCCCAAGGACAACAGACATGAAAATGCCCCTCACCTCTTTTTTTCACACCTGGGCTGAAGACAATAAATCTAGCTTAGTCAGGAGATGCAATGGGCATTTTATGTAGCCAGCTCTAGTCCCACTACTTCATTGGCAACTCTATGTCTGACCATCATCAGACTATGCTGAAGTTAAGAATGGGGTCCAAGCTTTGTCATTAAACACTACTGTTGTGAGAGTCACTCACCTGTTAAGTATATCCTCTAGTCAGCAAAAAGGCATTATAGGGTGAATACTGGGCCATCAGTATTTGTGCATTACACATCAGATTTTCTCATGGGGAGAGGGAAAAATGAGTGGCTATTCATCTCTTATGAGCTACTCCTGACTCTTGATTTTGGCCTTATTATTGTCTCCAAAACTCTCTGAAAATTTTCTCTCTCATTAGCTGAGCATATCTCAGTGTGTTTGCCCAACTTATCTAATTTTCTAGCAAAGGATTTTCTGATTATGTTCTATTAACTTGCAAGTTCCAAATTTTAGCACAACTTTCTTTATGCCATTTAGCCAATCTTTTTCAGTGAAAATTCAGTGGTTTGGGAGAGTGGTAAGCACCAATTGACCTACTTTTGCTGTTATTTACTAGTTAAATTATGTACTACAGAAGCTTCCTTGACGTGCTCTCCGGTCAGCTCCTGCATGTTCCAAATTTGACAGAAGAGTCAGCTCATTAGTGTACTGTCTGTGCTTGTGTAGGAAGAATATCATCCTATTTTAGCATGATGCATCTGACATTTTCTTTCAAATGGTATAATACAGCAAGAAAAACTAATCTTGAACTTGCTCTGCTCACCATGTATAATGGAAAACTGTAATTATACCATCCTGAATCCATATCTATTGTGCATTTAGTTAGAAGTCCCACAATTCTACATTACACACTAATGAATATTTCAGTTTTGACCTAAAGAAAATGAAGTTTGGGAAGGTTTCTCAACAAAAATACAAGCAGAAACTCAATTCTGTATAGCTTGCTTCATACTTATGAATTATCATGGAAACTTGACAGTGGTAAGTTTCACCGTATGAGGCCATGCATTCCTTCAACTTACCTGGTTATGTATGTTATATATTGTGATTTGTGACGATCCAGGCAATGTTTCTGTTCATGTAATGCTATGAAGTTCTCCATGTATTTCTCTTCCTCTGTAACAGCTTTGATTGATTTCCTTACTGCCATATGACTTCACGTGTTCAAACACTTTATAATTAGTGATTCCTATAGCCATAGGAATAAACATCATAACAGCCATTTTTAGAAGGTCCCAAAAGTAAGAGATATCCACAAGACCAAAGATGTGTTCAATGGGACATGAAGAAAGTGGTCTTTGAGAAACAGTTTTGGACCAGGGACAAAATGGCTCTGCTTAGCAGTAGTGCAACATGTCCAACACCTGCACAAATTTGAGTCAATTCCTTCACTGTTCTGCTATGGAAAGTATTTCTTACTGGTCTACAGAAGCAGTAAGTGATATTACTTCTTACTTCAAAGCAGTAAGTCCATACTGGCCATGTTATCAAGGTATAGCAAGAGAAGGAACTTGAATGAGAGTTCCTTCTTCCTCCTGCTTCATAAGCACAATTAACTGCCTTATGAAGGTGAGAAGTATACTGTATTTTTAGCCAAAATTACAACCATGCCTAATACTTTTCATGGGAAGTTCAAATAAGTTCTGTCTTGTATGTCTGAGGTTTTTATCTCTGTCCTTATTGATATGTCTGTAAATCTTTTGCTCTATTTAACCATCAGGCAGATGTACAGATTTTACTGCTCTTCGTTGCTCTGTGCCTTTATAGATCATATCTTCAGCATCTCGCCATTGTCTGAGTTGTAAGGACACTTCAAAGTGGCATAATTACTGAAAGTTCTTCTACCACAGTCCAAGCCTTCTTAAAAATTTAAAAAGATAGCAAAAGTAAAACCACAACACTTCCTTCTTCTAGATTGTTTTTTTTTTTTAACTGAAGACACACTTGAAAGTAATTTGCTTACAAGTCTGTGTCATCTCAGATAATGGTACGTCTCAAATCTGAATGAATAGATTTCTAAAGTTTTAATCTTTTCTGTGCTTTAGCTTTATTTACCACATACGTAAGTTAATGTATATAGATCACATTAGGATACACCATATTCCTGTGCTTTGGCTACTGAATTAAACAGTTACTAGGGTGTTTATGATGCCTTTCATGTCTAGCAACACAAGATGCATCAGAACTGAAATATTCAGTCATTGTTTTGAGTGTGGATCTGGAGCATTCCCTGGGGATGAGGTATTTGAGCTTCAATGTCTAGTTTGTGTCAGAACTTCACAAAAAAAATGGAAGATCTCTTTTCATTCCATACTTGAACACTGCTCTCACCCACCAAGCTTTGGGATCTACCTCCATTAGAACTAGAGTAACAAAGATTACTGAGAGGAACAGGGTAACATTGTCTTCATCCAAGACTTTTTTTTTACTGGAATATTTAAAATCTTTCTGAAAGCACAACACAAAGGTAAGGATGTGGGCATAGTTGTACTTCTGTCCTCTTTCTGATCTTTCCAAAT
>VZTV01032136.1:1578-12397 GCA_013400875.1 Anhinga rufa
ATCATATCACATTAACATTAACAGGTTTCTTACAACCTCAGAGATGATGGCAGAGAAGTTCCAGTTACCCAAGTCACATATTATAGAAGTCTTCCTATGTTCAATTATTTTACCCTGACACATGTAATTTCTTCCACCACAAAACCTGACCACATCCATAGGACTATACTTTCTATAGCATTTCTGAAACTGTAGGTAGTAACAACTGAAATGCCCTCCCAGATATCACCACTTTTATATCACCAANTGCCCACACCCAAGTCACATATAGCAGATATGAAATTTTATCTGCTCAGGACTTCTGCGTTAAAAAGTTGAAGTATAACAGCAGGGTTTAAAAAATGAAACAGCAGAGTAAATTAATACTAGTTCATCCACAGAGAATGAATAAACCAGAAAATAGTTTTACTAAAAAAAAAAGTGGTGATAATATTTCAGAGATGGAACTGAAGTCATATTGGGCAACATATAAAATTGATACAACTGAGGACACTCTTTGTGTTAGTACTATGTGTCAGTGTTCCTCATGTATCCTAAGCTACAAAGTGCCACACAAAAGCCACACACTCTGGTGGTGTTAATCCACTGTAAATTTGATGTGAGGAAAAACTGCTTGAGGTGTACCACCTTGGAAGGATACGGCTAAGGATGCTGCATCTGAGCCAGGTAAAGATATTCTTGCATTTCAGTACAGAAGGTTGACATTTCCACAGAAAGTGTCATGTACAAACATACACTTAAAGTTACAAGGCGTTCTCAGAACTTTAGGATGAAACATGCCACCATACAAGAACATAAGTAGATATGACACTTCCTTATTTTCATGCTGGGCTGTATAAAGTAGTCCAGAGTAGACTTGTGGGGATCTTTATCTGCTTCAGATCCTTCCAAGATTGTTTATATCATAGATGAAGAGATAAAGTTTATTAGAATTATTATTCTTCTGTCTCAACCATCTATAAATACCCAGTATGCCATTATTTATCCACAAAAAGTAGAAGTAAGTGTAAAATTCATCAGTTTCATATAGTGTCCTGTCCCACTTGAGCTCTAGCATCACCAGCTGAAGGAGTGAATGTGACCTGTAGGGCTTCTGAACTCGTGAGTGCTAGTAACTGTAGTTTGGTGCTAGATTTTTATAGGGAAGGGAGTAAGCTAGCATTCACTGGGAAACACTGTCAAGTACACTCTGACTGAACTACAATTGTCGCAGCTGTAGTAATCTTCCTGTAGGCAGGAAGATTACACAGGTCAGCAGGGTGTACTTACAAATGGCATTTTTTGGCTGCAATGCGGAGGAGAGAGCAGTTAGTATTAGGATGCTTGTTTCTGCTTCTAAATAAGAAAGGGGCCTTAAGCACTATTTCTGATTTTCATCTAGTTGCTCTTCAAGATAAAATGCATTAACAGAACTTCTAATTTGCCTTGTACCCAGGTCTTCCAACTTCAAACTAGACAATATGACCAATCAGCTACAGAGGCATGCTCATCCTCCACCCCCAATCCCCTGCGAGCTTAATACTCCCAGCTGCATAAGAGCTTAGCTCTAACAGCAGCCCTGGAGAGCATTTATCCCTCCTCATAGCTGTAAAGCTGATAGCCAGAGAGGCAGAAAAAAGTGTGATCGAACTCTCTCACATAGACCAGGGGACAGGACAAAGGATTACCTCTGGTCAATGGGCTTAAAAGAAAGATAGTATTACATTTACAATCATGTTTTTAAAGAAAATAATAAAATAGCCTTGTTCATTACATTCAAACCAAATTTTCAGATTACAGTCTTCAAGCAAGTTTCTGAGCTATAATTCCCTACTGTATGAAGGCAGCTCCCCTGCAGCCCTGAATCAGTCACCAGAGACAGGGAGATACCAGTACAGCCTGGTGTTTAGCACTTCCTATGGGCTAACACTATGCAGCACCTACTTACAGGGTTAGGTAAATTATTCTTCTGAGAAACCTAATTTTCATTACAGTACACATACATGGTCTTTGTATTTGAGACTGGGTGTTGAATTCCAGCCATGTAGCAAAAGGTAAGTTATGCATCCTCTCACTGTGAGAATCCATGTCATGTCTTGTTTCTAATCCCCGAGTGCATACAAAGCATGTCCTTGTTTTACATTACACTTTTTTTCTTATTTTACATTTCATGTTGGAATTTCCAATTTTTTTCCTTGCAAAATTTTTGATACTCAGTTTCTTTTCCTGGGAAAATTAACACAGAGACTAGACCCCTGGGGAAAAAATGTCATACAGAGTATGCTCTCTTAGAGGCAATTTAATTTGTGACAATCACCAGCCCTCTGTAAAATTTCATCCGTCTCTACATTCTCAGGGTAATGTAAGTGTGATGACATCTTCTCAGCACATTACACCCTCAACTTCTTCTTAATTTAAAGCTTCTGGTTATCTTATGAAGGACAATGATCTATGTCTAAATTTTTGTTCTGCTTAAACTCAACCTCTGTATGTAAGTCTTCCAGCATATTTCATGGTTACGTATAGAGGTCTGGGAAGGAGATTTATAGTCCTGATACACACATTTGTTGAGGAGTAATTATCTGGGCTGGAATCCTCTTCTGGCTATACAGGTCCCCATTTTCAGTCAAGCACTTTTTCCAGTGTTACTTAATGCACAGCTCCATTTTGTTATCCATGCTCTCTCCAATTCTCAGGCGGAGCTTAACTGCTTCAAAGAGTAAAGAGCTGGCCTCCTTAACTGCAACTCATTCTTTACCTGGCACACAAGAACTCCTTAATTGGTCAGACAAAAAACAAGCTTCTGTTTATTTCCCATTCCCATCAAATACACTCAAAGTGTTATTTTGGTACAGGTATCAAATGTAGTTTGTGAGGCTGAATACTAAATAGATCTTGCCACTGTACATGCAAATTAACACATCCCTACATTTCCCCAGAGGTAGAAAAGAGGAGTTAAAATAAGGGACCATCTAGACTGAACTTTGATTTATCTATATTCTTGTTTGCAGTCATTCACCACCAGCTTGCCCTTGTTACTGATCTTGCAGCTGTGCTCACAGAAAGATCAAAGTCCTTTACAGTACCTGTGCCCCCTCTCACTGGGCAGGATGGACGATAGACGGCAGGATGCTGATGAGCAGCAAACACACCAAACACAACTTGTGCCCCCAAGCCTGCCCATCCTCAGTATCTTTCACTGATTCACACTGTCTCTAAGGAAACTCTGGATTCTGTAAGACAGACTATTTATGATCTGTTTTCCATGTTATTTTCATTCAATTACAATGATTTGTTTGTTATTTGATGAATGCTGAGTGAAAGCATCTCATAGGCTGTGGATGAGCTGGGGTTATTGTTTGAATAGTAGGAGCTTCAGTAGGAACTAATATTCGTGCTGTGTAATTAATCTCCTAAATAGCATGTTTCTCTTCCCCATCAGACGATTATATAGAGCTTTCAAAATGGCTTTGCAAAATCTTCCTGTGTGAATGTGTCTGAGTGAATATTTGTATGTAGCTTATTCACATCACAAATATTCACATCTCTTTTCTTAAACAAAAGAACTATTCTCTCAGAGATTTTTAATTAATTTTTCTGAATACATTTTTTTCAGTGTTTTCCCACCTTCAATTCAGATGGACACTGGAACTGATAAGATGACTAATACAAGATAACTGTTTCTGTATTTTCCTCCTGCAAAGATCTTCACAGACAAACACATATACAAATATGCATGTAACTACTGTAAGTAATTTATTACAAAATCTTCCTTGACATCCAGTTCCTCTTCTTCCTTATCTCTTTACAAACCTTCCATATTATAACTGTTGTTTATTAGAGCAATTTTAATATTAATTGAATGAGCAGTTTACCATTAAACAGGAAACCATAAACATATTGCTGTAAAATGAGAATTGTCTATTGATAAATCAAAGCATTATGCATCTGACCATATTCCAAGAGAACCACTGAAGCAAGCTGCCTCAGCTAATTCAGTGAATTAGTGATGTTTACTGGTTTGCAAAAGCCATCAAAAAAAAAAATAATCCAGCATTTTTTCTCTTTTTTTTTATCCTTTCCTGGTTCAGCATATAAAATGGAACACAAGGAAAATTCCTTCTCATATTTTAAATTCTATTCCCCTCTTTCGCTGCCTTTTTACACCCATAGATATAGGGCATACATTAGTAAAGATTCTACCTGGATTCCCTTTTAGGTCAAATGCATCCCATCCCCTTTCTGCAGTTCCCAGGTTTAGGCATTCAGTCCCAGAGGTGACGAGTTAAAATGAAACCTCTGAGACTTCAATTTTCTGTTAAGTAGGTACCTTTTAAAACCGGTAGAGGGAGATTCAGTCCTCTTAATTAAGCCTTATTTTAGTGGTTTCCTAGGGACTCTGGGAACATCTATTTCTCCCCTCAAGGATACATTTCAGTAGCCCTGAGCTCCAAATGAAAACAGAAAGTCCCATACTGCTCACCTGGCTCTTGCTTACTGAGCTCTGAGCTTTATATGGGCAGAATGAGCTTTATATGGACAGGGAGCTGCTGGAGCAAGTCCAGCGGAGAGCCACAAGGATGATTAAGGGACTGGAGCATCTCCCTTATGAGGAAAGGCTGGGAGACCTGGGTTTGTTCAGCCTGGAGAAGAGAAGGCTGAGGGGGGATCTCATCAATGTTTATGAGTATCTGAAGGGTGGGTGTCAAGACGATGGGACTGGACAATGGTGCCCGATGACAGGACAAGGGTCAATGGGCACAAGTTGGAACACAGGAAGTTCCACCTGAATATGAGGAAAAACTTCTTTCCTGTGAGGGTGCCAGAGCAGTGGCACAGGCTGCCCAGGGAGGTTGTGGGGTGTCCTTGCCTGGCGACATTCAAACCCCGCCTGGACGCGGTCCTGTGCCCCCTGCTCTAGGTGTGCCTGCTCACGCAGGGGGGTTGGATACGGTGATCTCAGGAAGTCCCTTCCAACCCCTATCGTTCTGTGAGGCTTTTGTGCTGAATTTCTGTGAGAATGGAACTCTCTCCCACAGCCTAGAAGAGGACCCTGATTTGCAGCCAGCAGCTGAGGCCAAAAACTTGAAATGGTCATGGTTGCTGCTTTTCCCCCAGTACATTGCTTGCTGCCTCCCAACACAAGTATTGAGTATTCATGGGCAAGAAAGGTGGTCAGGGAGGTTTCATATTAAATGGGAAAGTGCTTAGTAAATTCAGGATCCTATATTGTTAGAGAGCCAAAGTAACTATTCTGAGATCTATGTTGGAGTGTAGAGTCTGTTTTATCTTGTCTCATTAAGCAGGGGATAAAAAACCCAAAACCTTTTAATATTAACTCCCATTAACTTCAGTCCCACACAGGATGCTACTACCATAAGATGCCCTATGGAAATATTAACAGATACAATAAAAACCTTAAAAAATCATTCCTACAGAGGAGTAACTAAAATAACTAAACAGCTGACAATTACCTTGCTTCCTGCCTATGCTACCCCCAGTAACACACTTATCCTGCAGGTGTCAAAAACTTGTTGGTTGCACAGCATTTCTCCCTTTCCATAATACTTCCACTGGAAACTCTTTGCCAGTAGTGGATATAAGGTCCACGTTCATACTAATACAACAGTTTCATCATTGTTGCTACCTATTTTGGCAAGTCAAAAACATTTCTTACTCTGTTTGCAGAGGGCTACTTGGGTTTTGTTCCTGTCAGTGTATTCACTGCTGCTTATACAAGAAGAGGTCTTATTTAAGCTGGGCCCCCAGCAGAACTCAATAAAGAGGAATAAGAGACTATAATGCAATCAAAAATATCAAAACACACTTTAGATGGGGTGAGAGCCTTTAGCTGGGGTCCAAGGGAACAAAACCTCAAAGTTGGTATGTCAGTTCATCAAGCAGCACAAGTGGTCAACTAATCAACAAGGTTGAGGTATAGGCCCTGCTATATAGTAAAGTCATGAAGCAGACTTAAGGTTGATCAAGATTTCCATCTTTCTGACATAATTTCTCTGTGTAGCTTTTCCCCCTCCTCTCTCTCCTCTCTTCCCCTCCCTTACTGCTGTTATCTTTGTTTAAAGTGCTTAGCTCACTGTATTGCCTACAGGTTTTGTCACATATTCAGCACTATGAAATCCTTCTGCAGTAGCAATGAAAGTGCTCAATTACCAAGTTAAGATGGGAAGAAGAGGAAGAGAGGAAAGATGAGTTTATAAAGAACTGATTATACTTAATGTTATACAGGCATCTAATGCTGGACAGAGACAGAGTAGTGCTCTATGAAGGCAGTACCAAAAAAATAAACAGACCAATTTTAGTCAAGAATTAATAGAACAGGACCAGCTCTCAGATGTGATACAGATTCCTATTTCTTCTTTCTCTCATGGACACTGTTAGCCTCAAAATGAGAAAAAAAGGCCTATTATTGCCCACTGGTGGTGGTACTCAGACATGCCAGCTGACAGTAGAAAATCAGTATTTCCTAGGTTGCCGTTATTGAAATATCTCAATGAAATGAAATAAGAATGCTGCTACTAAGCTACTTGGGGTCAGGCTCAGGCTCAGGCTAATGCCACACAATTTATAGTTATGATTTTTTAGTAATGAATCAGTTGTCTTACTGTGTTTGCAGAGCCATGTATGGCAGGAATATTATCTCCAGAGATGACAAGGTCCATTACTCTAATAGGAACAAGCAGAAAGAAAATACAGACATTAAATCTAGATCTAGCTTCTGGAAAAAAATACTGCATTTGTCCATGTTTCAGCTCCTGAAACAACAGTTATTAATATAATCTCAGGACAAAAATACCCCTATATGTAGATTTCCCTTCTTCCAATACCAGGGAGAGGTTATAGGGATCTTGCTTCTTCAGAAACTTCCATACTTTTCTGCATATATATCTATATATAAAATAATCTGTTTATAGAATATGTAGTTCTGGTAAATTCCTGAAAGTCATGTATTTTAAAGCTTTAGTAACTTTATAATCTATATACCAGAGTTACAGATTATATTCAAGTACAGATTAAATTTTTGCAGCACTGTATTTATTATAACTATGTTCAGAAACCAATTTTAGAAACCAGGTAACCACAGTTTTACCAAAAATAAATGAAGATTATGAAGAGGCTACTGACTCAGCAGTCACAAACACCAAATTGTGATACTACATGATAAATCCACCTTTTATAGGACTTAGATATTGTAATACAGAATTAATTTCATTGTTTCACCTGTCAGCATTATAATATGATAATTTATCAAATGTTTTTACAAATCATGTTTATTTGACTTTCAGTAAGGTTCAACCTAGCAGATGATTTAGGAGCGTTTAAAAACATGACTGCTGAAACTCTGGGTTTGTATGTTGATACTCATATTTGAAATCTGGACTGTGTGCTTTTTGGCTCATATAGTTGTTTGCTGAAGAGCTGTGATATATGAAAACAAAAATGTACATATATGTCATGGTTTTAGCTGGGATAGAGTTAATTTTCTTCACTGTAGCTGGTGCAGTGCTGTGTTTTGGACTTAGTATGAGAATAATACTGATAACCCACTGATGTTTTGGTTATTGCTGGGCAGTGCTGAACTAGTCAAGGACTTTTCCAGCCTCTCATGCTCTGCTGGGTACACAAGAAGCCGGGAAGGGAGGGGGCACAGCCAAGAGAGCTGATTCAAACTGGCCAAAGGGATATTCCATATCATATGACGTCATGCCCAGTATATTAACTGGGGGGGAGTTGGCCGGGATGCGGGGGGCAATCACGGCTCGGGAACTGGCAGCGTCAGTTAGCGGGTGGTGAGCGGTTGTATCACTTGTGGGGTTTTGGGGTTTTTTTTTTTCCTTCCTTTTGGGTTTCGTTTCTCTCCCTCGTTGTTTTCCTTTTTATCATATTATATTATCATTACTATTATTGTTATCATAATCATTGTTGCTATCATTACCATTATTACTATTACTATTTCATTTTAATTAGTAAACTGTTCTTATCTCAACCCACGAGTTTTCTTACTTTTGCTCTCCCAATTCTCTCCCCTATCCCACAGGGGTGGGGGGAGTGAGCGAGCAGCTGCGTGGTTTTGGTTGCTGGCTGGGGCTAAACCATGACAATATATAAGATTAAGTTCTAGAGAATTACGAAATCTGAATTAATTAGTATAGTAATCTCTTCAAAAAAACTTTTTGTAAAAAGAAAATTATTGTAGTTAGAAAATAATAATCAGTTATTCTGTTTAGTAATCATCATATTGAATAACAGTTTTTAGTATTCTTTTTTAGAACACTTAATATCTGTTTCTGAGAGAAAATCATGAACTGTGATTTATCATCCCTTCACATTCCAGGGTATGGTTCTGTGGCACCACAGTAGGGTTTCCATTTAATTTTTAACATATTTTCAAAATGTCAAGTACTTTAATCTTGAAATGTAACCTACCCATTTAACATAATGGTTCTCTCCAATTTTTAATCAATACAAATAAATTATCTGAAAAATCCTGTTAGGAATTATGGAGTGCAATTTCCATGGACAAAAATTATGGGGCACATGATCAGAGTTCTGCACATGAAGGACTTTCAGAAATAGCCCTCAAGGAGAGGAATTTCAGCACTAAGTTGTGCTACTCAGAAGAGCTCCTTCTAACCAAGAAAAATTGCAATTCTTTTCTTGTAAGGCTTAACAACAGTATTATGTTCCAAGAGCTGATTGTTCAATACAGACAATTCAAACAGAGAGCTTTAAAGTGAAAAGGCTATGGAAGAATAAGGCCTGTAAAGTGAAGGTGAAACAGCTAAGCAGAGAACTCGGTATTTCCAGGACCAGCAATAGAGTATCCTATTTTTCTTCTGGCCCTAGTCCACTTCAGCATATTAGTGAACAAGCAGTGTTGCTATCACATAGCCCTTTGCTTTATTTCTTGGAGTGAGCCAGAGAGGCATACATGGGGGGGCAGAGCAGAGGTAGGGAGGTGGGAAGTGTGTCCATGTCAGAAAAAAAGTTACACTATTTTTGTCAGTCTCAGCAAAAGAAAGCAAAATAGAAAAAGAATGGCCCAAGAGCATTCAAATGAGAACTAAATCTGGGCAAAAAGATTGCACATGAGCTGAACTCTCCACCCGAAGAGCTGGGTAAAGAAATGACAGCATTGGGGCACCCATGATTAACTATAGTTTTCCAGTTGTGAATAAAGGAATTTAAGCAAACAGAACTTTGTGGGGAGCCAGGGAGACTAAATGGCAATTCAGATAAACCTAAATTAGCAAGTATTTGGATTACATTCCCCAAGCTACCAGTCGGGAGTCCAGTGGTCTTCCCAACACTATCATCCGCTAGCTCCTTACTGCCCCTCTTACTTCACTGTGATTGCCACAGTGTCTCCATTCAAATCCTTGTCATTACAATGACCCTGCTCTGCTCACCTTCTCCAGTCACTCTTTACAGATTTTCAGGGAAGAATCAGTGGTAAACAAGATCCCTCCCCTAAATCTTTGTAGTAATAGGAAAACACTCCTGGCCAATCTCCCTCTTTGCTCCCTCCTCATATCCTTCTGTAATATTCCCACCTCCAGTTGCTTCCAGGGCAGCCTAGCCAAGGGCACCAATAGAGCACATCAACAGAGCATGCCAAGCATGAGCAGGGATGCTTTTTTACATCTAAGAAGTCCATAAGAGCATATGAAAAAAGTGACCTGGACTTCTGTAACCAAAGAAGACCTGTAAACTGACTCCTGGAAAATTAACCAGTTGCCATTTTCTCAGAAAACTGGTCAGCAGAGGGGTTTTATCTAGACAGCCTTCCACACAGGTTTTGCCCACCTGCAGTTTTCTAATAGTCTGCGCTTTTCTTTACTCAGCAAGAAGTGTGAGTAGTGAGATCCCCAGATAGAAAATGATTTAACAGTTCTCTAATTATCACATTTCTTCTAATCCCGTATGACTAGAAAGAATGTAGCACTGTCCCAGTACCATTTATTTTAGTGAAATTCTCTGAGTGTACAGTAGTAAGAAATTTTCTCTGTTAAAGCATTTTTCAGTATTTGATATTAATATTCACCACCTATAATCTACCATAGTCTTCTACACGTAATACTCGCCTTCTTAAATTCTGTACCACAAGCTGCTCTGTGTGTGTGGGATTTTTAATACAAGCATTATGCATAATTAGAACTGATAAATAAGAATTGGCAATTAGAGGAACCTTAAGCAATTTTTCACCCTATCTGAACAAAATGACTAAACTGCAAGTGACAAGCTTGTAAATTAAAAATCTGAAAATATAAAAACTTTATTACAAGTGTGTCATTTGTGAATCATTTAAGTGGCATATAATTAGATATGCAGTCACTTTATTATGGTTTATTTGTTCCTGGCTTATAAAGACTTTTTATCATGAAAAGCTCCCTGACTGTGACATTTACTGTAGAGTGGCCATGAAAGGAAGTATTGAAACTTTGCCACTAAAGACTTGTGAAAATACTTGAGAGAAATTACATAAACAAAATACCCTAGAAGATCCTTGCAGGAGTTACATCTGGAAGTGGTACAAACAATTAATTTCTGAAAACAAGCTTTCTGTCATTAGAAACAAAGTCTTGCTTTCATTCTTTTTGGTTTTAGTTCATTACACAAATAATTTAACTTTCCCTGGAAATGAAAGAGAACTAAGCTTAGCTAGTGCACTAACGATTAATTGTATTTGGTTTATGTGGCAAGGTTTTCGTAGGGGGGAGGGCTGCAGGGGTGTCCCCTGGAAGAAGAGGCCAGGAGCTGCACCTGTGTTGGGCACAACCAGTTCCATCCAGCTCCAGAATGGACCCACCACTGGCCAAAG
>VZTV01032137.1:0-30439 GCA_013400875.1 Anhinga rufa
TCCAACCCTAATGATTCTGTGATCCAGCGCAATGTGAAAATGAACAGCGCTGCCATTACTTGTGCCTCTTCACACTGAGGGCGTAAAGGACGCCACTGCCACGTTTTACCCATGCAAATGAAACTCAGATAAGGGCCGGGGCAAACCAATCCCAAAGCTCCCCTAATCTGGTAAGTTACACGGTCTAGGCCAAAATAAGGAAGGCAGGAAACATCTCGCGTCGTTTTCTGAATGAGCTTTTTCTTATTTTATTTCCACACAGGTTAATTCTCTTGAATCACTGTTAAGGAAACATAAAAGGAGAACAAATATATAAATGCCGTTTCCTTTTCTCTTTTTAAGGAGGATTTGAGGGTGTTTTCAGTCAAATTTTACAATTAGCGTTAAGATACAGTTACATACAAAAAAAGGTAGGAAGAAGTAGTGCGGGCTTTTACAGAACAAACAGACTGGAGAGATAAAGGAATATGAAGTCATCACAAGTAGGTTCTTTTTGTTCCCACTGCTCTACACAAGTGTCTTGCAGTCCAGAGTTATAATATCAGTGTTCTGTAGTCATTTCAACCGGTACGAGTACTGAAGTGTGGGCTGAGCCAGGCGAGCTCTGACCTTGAGGCTCCCAGAGAGCACAGTAGTCAGCAACGCGCCTGGCAGCATTAGAAAGGTACCAAAGAAACAATGACTAATAAATTGGGATTCAGAGATTTTGAAGTAGGGATGAACATTAACCATAGGTTCCTGCAACACAGGACACAAGAGTAGTACAGGATCTTCTGCAAACCTTAGTCCTTAACTGTGCAATACCGCGTGGTACAAATACAGCATATTTCCCATCCAGGGTCAGACGTGGCAGCATAGCAAAACCCTTATGTCGAGGCTGCCTTTCCAGATCGTGCCCAGATAGATAGTCACTGCCAATTTTCAGTGACCTCTTAAGCCACCATAACAAAATGTAGGCTTTACTTCAGCAATTCCCGCTTAAAGATCTGAGTTTTTGCAGAAACAGGAGAGTAAATTAAATAAAACATTCCTTATTTTTTGGGGGGAGGGGGGGATATTTAAACGGAAAAAATGGAGACAGAGTGGAATTTACCTCTTTTGACAGCCACTACCGTTAAATCTATTGGAGTACACTTTTTATTGTTAATAGACAAATAATGCATATACAAGCTTGTATCAAAGTGAATGCAAGAGGGTCGGCCATGGCTGGAACATACCGAACAGCAGCTTAAATATTAGTGACTGAATAGGTTCATCACATAATATATGAGCGTTATTCAACAGATGCTGGTATGGACTGAACAGTGAGGATATTTGATGCCATATGTAAAAGGATTTGGTGGTCTCACTCCCAATTCCTACTCTGCTGCTATGATCAGAAATGCCATACAATTAAGTCTAAATTAACTTCTCACTGGCCTTTCCTCTCAAGCATTTTAGGAGACAACTGAGTGTTCAGATACCTGATGGCCTCGGGACTGCTGGTAAAAACACCCGTTAGTAGAATGAGAAGAACCTGCAGCGCCGTTAGGTATGAAATTTGTAAGCGGGTAATCAGTGCTCTGCAGGGACACAGAGTGAAGTCTGCCGCCTTCCAAGTGCTGCGTCTTCACATTCAGAGCAAAAGGACCCCATCCAGCTCAAGATCTGCAGCTGTTCAGATGTGGATTTTTCCCCCCTGAAATCCCTGGATTCATAAAAGGGAAAGAGCGCGGTAGCGTCCCTACCCAGCCTGTTCCTGGCTGCTAGAGGCAAGAACAGAACAGAAAGCTGCCTAATATAACCACCTCCTCTCATGATTTTGGTTAAAGCCTTAGATTGCAGCTCTCCTCAGCCCAAACTGCCGCACAGCTGTGAAAGCATCCAGCCAAGACCCGTACACAACAAGTAGGGATATCCTCTGCCATGCACCACACAGGCTTCGCAACGCTCGTCTCTATGCGCCTATACTATGTTCGTCATCGTGATATTTGAACATCTGTACTTACTGAGATGCTGCCTATTCGTCAATCAAGGATGCATTCATCACTATGACTGCAAAACCATAGCACACATCGAGCCCTTGTGTACGGCACGTGCTCCTGTTCACTTGTCTCCTTTTGCACAAACAGCTCTGAGAAAATAAGGACCAAGATACCGATTGCTACGGTCACCTGCATCACAGAAAGGCCCTTGGTATGAGGCTTCAGCTCCATTGCAGTGATTCAGAGTATAAAGGCATGTGCAGTACCTCCTCAGGTAAAAGGAAAACGCTTCCATCTACAGTTCATTAAGCACAATATTACGTTTGCATCTTCCACATTAGAAATAAGTAGCAACTTGGATTATCTTTATTTGTTTTTAAAGGATTACATTTTTATCATCAAGGACAGACAAAACCTCCAAATGAAGAGTGCACTGGACAATTATCTTTAAATATGTTTGCCTCTGAGTCACACTACGTACAAGAGATACCACCCCCAGCACACACACCAGAAAGGGGGGAAAAAAAGAAAAGAAAAAAAAGAAAAAGACACCTTTTCTTTCCCAGTGCAAACTGCACACAGCGCTAAGGGTATTTCAGTAAAAAACATTGATTGCATTGCTTCTATTTGAGTTCAGACTCATTCTGACTTTCAATCACATCACCTGCACTCTTCCAAAACAGATTCCAAGGTCTAAAAGAACAGCTTGATAACAGAGAGCGGCCTTTATTTATTTATTTATTAAAAGGGCATTTTTCCCAGACTTTAACTAAACCTCATCCACTCTTGTCACTCCGGGCAGACAGCTGAAAGCAATAGGTAGGTAATTGCATAGATCAGTCAACAGCCTTTGTCCCCTTGCCACTGAGACTTACAGTAAAATGGACACAAGACAACATTGTGCTGGATTAAAGGCAGGCCTTTTTCTCCAGTTGCTCGCTGCTTACCAGCTGGTGCGTTCAACGGCAGGGACAGAAGCCTGGTGGTATCTGTAGGGGAAATCTAGCCTGACACTGTCTTTTTTCTTTTCTTCTCCCTTCTCTCTAGACTTGAAACAGATTACTCTTTGTTTTTAAAGTGAAACTTTACCAAAAAGTATTCTATCTTGTCATCTACCATGAAGTCATTAATCATGTCTGCAGAGCACTTCACTAGCTATGAATTTTTAGGATTCTGAGTTTACAAGGACACCATCACTGTAACTTCTCAGATTGACAAACATTTTTCTCAAGCCTTTGATCATATTTGTAGCAACTCATGAAAAGACTCAGAGTAGGTGCTTAAACAAACACAGTACGGGGAACAGACAAATTTTATTAACATTTGATTGTAAATTACCAGCAGCAGCCCACACACTGATAAAAACAGATACTGCACTGTCAAAGAAAAACTGTACCTGTTATGAGTATGTCAGAACGGTTGCCAGAAAGCTCCAAGTGTACCTGGTAAGTGACAGAATTACAGCTGCCAAAGTACAGTGAGATTGAATACAAATCGAAGGGCACTGAACAGAAATGCAACAATAGAATTAAAGGGTCAAAAATAGAAATTGTTTGGTGTCAGAAAATAACATCATCAACACCATCTTTAGGAGGGGAGTCATCACTCAGGTTTTGACAGCACAGGCTGTAAATGGATTCTGTTTCCACAATAGCATGCTTTATCTTCACGTTCTGACCTAATTCAAAAGCACGGAAAGGCAGAGCCTTGAGACTGGTGCTGGAATCTTTAAGCCAAGTCCCATCACTTTAATCATGCGGTAGTTTAATAGGACCCTTACAAACAGCAGAACCACATCAGCTCCACTGCAGCCTTTGCATGG
Source organism: Anhinga rufa (assembly GCA_013400875.1). Lineage (NCBI taxonomy): Eukaryota > Metazoa > Chordata > Aves > Suliformes > Anhingidae > Anhinga > Anhinga rufa. The sequence goes on from VZTV01032137.1 coordinate 3,787, forward strand.
CATTAATACATTTTATGAGAAGGCGTGCAAAGCCACCTCATTTACACGTGTATGTTTAAATACCTGTTCCACCTGAAATTTGCACAGAAGATCATGTTTCTGGAGAGTTCAAGCACGTAATGAATGGACATACTGCAAGTGGCTGCTCACCTCAAACTGCAGTTTTAACTCTTCAGCTAGAAAATTGCTCATTCTGGAATAATTGTTCTACCATTGTTGTATAATTCTGTCCATCTGCCTTTTAAGCAGAGATTACTTTAAATTCCAGCTGAAAATTAGAGAACAGGCTACTGGGAAAATTAATTTAAATCAAAAAACTTCTCTCTGTTTTTTTTCTTTTCAAAAAAATTCATCCCATTTCCTTTGTCAAAGAAAATGGAATTAAAATGCAGTATCACCTTGGAAAAGTACAGTTTTAAAATGCCTAGCTTTGAGGCGCGCTTTTTTTACTAAAGCTTCTGAAGATACTAATCAAAGACATGAGAAGTTATATGGCTTTTTTTAGTAAATAAATATCTACCTGCACTGGATCAAGGCAGACCCTAAAACAAACATATAAAATATCTATTACCTTTGTAGAAATTTTAATCCAGGCTTCTGATCCACACTTTGTACTTGGGTACTTATCTCACGGACTGAGCCAAAGCCTCAGCCCAAGGAACTGTAAAATTCTGAAACCATTTACAACAGAATTTGTGGGTGAACTGCCGTAGGGACAAACAACTTCTTTGTTTTCCTTTCACTCCATTTTTATGGGGAACTAGTTTTTACTCTTTTAGACTTGAACAGACACCTAAACTCCAAAGTCTTCCGAGCAGGTCACTCCAAGACAGCTTCCTGCTGGAAGGGGGAGACGTGGTGCACAGGCGTGTGGCCGCAGCCCCAGGACCTTTAAGCAAGGAACCCCCTCCCCACCCATCCCCACCCTGCCTCTGTGCCAGTCTCCCCCGGCGTAGCGGGTGGGAATTTAATCTGCCTTCCCACCACAACCTGCGCCATGTGCCTGGGAGCTCTTTCAGCCTTTCTCCCACTCTGCACACCAGTCCCTCCCAAAGCGACACCCACGGGGCCTCTTTGGGAAAGGGCTGGGATTCCTGAGCAATGCCTTTGTTTAGAGTGGAAACAAGCGATTAAGTCTCTCACTGCTAATGGAAGGTAAGGGCAGTGGTTAAACTTGCCACTTTCAGCGAGGTTTAACACACCTGAGAACACCACCTTTCACAGAAGAAAACAAGAAAGCATGCCAATTTTAAAGAAGCAGTTGGCTTTGATGTACCAGCCCTCTTTGCAAGGTTAACTGCATTGAAGTCTGCGGAGAGGCAGGGCTGGCTTCACAAAACTGCTCGCAAGGCACCTTACTCACCTAGCTTTTATGTTAGGAGGCCCCCTGCAAAATCCAAGTCCTAGAAGCCTACAGCACAGGCATATAAAAATGCATGTTTATGTTCCAGGATACCACTGAGGAGATATCCTCGCATGAGCTTTAAAAATGGTCCCTGGAAATAGGTAGCTGCATTAGCTCCTTGAGAGACATCTTTGATATCTTTGCATTGCCATGTGGTCCCACCCCCAATTCAAGAGAGACCAGTATCGGGGTTGCAGACGACGCAAACACTTACATCCCAAAGGATGAAGGCTTAATCTAGCAGAGGCTGCACATGCCTTTGCGGATTCCCTGTTTTGGCTGTTAATTGTGGCCATGGCAGGGCACCCAAGCAGTTGCTTGCATTCCTCACACGAACTCGCAATTAAGATTCGATATCTCAGATGAAGACATTGAATGTTGAGCCTGAAGCTTGTTCCCCTGCTAACAGCTAAACATATGCAGCACGGGGCAGGCCGGTGCTCAACTGCTAGAAGAGCTGGTCTTACTTCAGATACCACACCACTGCTTACGGATTGGTGAACTAGCTCCACTACACCAGCCTGAGAAGCAAAACAAAGACTAGGATTCCCAGGAGTCTGCAGATGCAAAAAGGTAGGTTACAATTGCATGAGCAATTTGCATGCCAAGTTACCACAACTGCACTCGATGAAGGCAAACAGTCTCTCAGCTGTGGATTTGCATATATAATTAGCAAGGTTAAATAGAAGGACACATGTAAGTTTGGCCCATAAGTGTTTTTGCATGTGTACACATACACAGTACAGAAAACCAGGTCTTGGAAGTGTCCTGGTAGAATAACACGTAACTAAGAGCTCCATGATACTGAGAGAGCCTGGGCAAAGGGCCAGAAGCTCCTGAGTTGTAATCTCATCTGTGCAACTGAATCACTGTGGTTTTAGGCAAGTAATTAAACTTTCCACTGTCTTGGTTTTCTCCTTATGTTAGACACAGCCCAGTATTTCCCCCTTCCTGTATAACAAGGGTAAATAAAGCAGATGTATAAGAGCTAATGCTTTACTGCCTGACCTTTGCATTTTAAAGCACCAAGAACAGTAATTTTCTTACATTACTCGATTCTAGATTTCTTCTCCTCTCATCCCACAGATATACAATGGCAACTGCAGAGGATACTACAGATTTATAAAAACCTTCAGTATATGCACCGTACAAAACCAATGGAAATCAGTGATTTCAGTGACTTCAAGATCACGCTTCATACTAAAAATTAGTGTCTCAAGGCACAGTTTTCCTGTTACATTAGTTTGATATGTTGCTATCTCCTGTACATATTTGATAAACATCTAGTAACAACCAAGAAAGGGACTGTAACTTACTACATACCCAGTAGCCAGATTCTGTCATCATCTTGCATCATTTTTTACTAAAACATGAACATACGAATCAAATAAAGCAACAGCTATAAATGCTTTTATGGGCAAAACCTCCAAATGACCTCAAAAATAAGCTGTAAAGCAACCATAAACAGAAGCCCGTGTTCAGAGAGTGGAAGTCTTCTCTGAGATATGATGCGCTTTCTGTGGCCCTTGTAAAACAAAGTTCCAGAGTTAAACTTAACCCCTCTTGACCAATGTCAGTTAAAAGCAGTTAGTGTAAAAAGGAAAAACAGACCTTCTACATCAGGTAAACCAGCTCGACTTATATCCTGTCCTACAGTGACTTATACGCAGTCATTAGTATGTAATTCACAGCTCTCTGCGTGACTCTTACCCCCTTTTTTGACCCGTGATGTATTATGCACTGCAAACTGCACAGAAGTGACCGAATCCGACCGCCTCGAGGGAAGCCCCACCTGATGAGATGGCCACAGCTGAAAGCTTGCCAGAGGCGAGAACTCGTGCAAGGAGTGTAGGCCCTTTGTTACCAAACTGTGAACCCTAAGGCCTCGTCACAATCTCTTCCTTCCACCTCTGAACTGGCAGGGACCCTCTGTCCTCGAGTCTGACCCAAATAAAAATCTCCTCCACTGAGAAAGTGAGAAATACGATGTGTATTACCACCATAAATCAAAGGGAAGTGTTCCTGTTTAAAGTTTACTGCGTCCATTATTTCCATAGAGCAGGAGTGTTTCCAGCAAATACCTGTAAGAATGCCAGCCCTTTTGTATTGCCTGCAATTAGCTTATCTCCAATTATATAAACAGGTACATGATGACAGTCTTCAGTAACAGAGGTATTATGGGGAAAATACGGGTTGCTTTACTTTGAGTGTAGGTCTTAGCAGAAAACAGATTAAAGCTTATGTGGATATACAAAATAATAGATAGGCTAATTCCATTGTCTGCCTCTCCTAAATTATTTTATTAGATGGAACATATTAATTATAATGAAAGCGAGCCCCTGACTCCGTTGGCTTCTAATGAAAATTCCTTTGTACGATCACGGCAGGATTTCCCACCATTTTCTCCTTCTGATGAAATTAACTCCCTATGGTTGGTCACCAGGATAAGCTCATTTTAGCCAATCAGCTTGGGAGCTGCCATTTACCTCACAAAGGGAGAAAAAGGTATCTGCTGTCATAGCAACGAATGGCTTTGCTCTGATCATCCTTGGATCCTTTAGCATAATGAAAGACACCGGCTTGCTTTTTAGATGATTAATCTTTTCCCCTGTGAACCTACTTGAATACATTAGCAAAACAAGTATGAAAAATTTGTTTATCCCAAGACAATCATTAGAAAATTACCTGCAAGAGTAATTCTCATTAGGGCAGAGTTTGTGAATAGCAGACCATATGGTGAATGAAAGCGGCAAGAAGCAATAAAATCTCAAAGCTGCAACAGGTTGCAAAGTTTATCAGGTTTCAAACTGAAAGTTTAAACCAGTTAAGCATCAAAAGTTGCGAAAAACTGTTTTCTTACTAAAATTCCAGATAGGTCACCACAGGAAACCTCAACAGATTATGCGGCAGCTACAGATCCTTACCTACTCGGAGAGTCTTTTTGTGCGTGGCCAGTCACGCCAACTCCAGGGGGCCTGATCCCCGCTCCTCTGGAGAATCTTACTGACTCCAGTGGTGCTAAGCTTACGGCTGAAATTATAGGGCTAGATTCCGATCTTACACTAGCATGAATGTAGATATTATTACTTTGATATTTAAATGGCATTATAAATATAAAATGAGAGGTGATTATGTACAACTTTTGAGAACCGGCTCCAGAAGAAAATGTAAGAAAAACTAAGATTTCATAATACACTCTCTGACTTCTTTGGCATTCAGAAACCTCTTATTTTAGCTACGCGAATGATGAGTAGTTAATATTATACTGGGGCAAAGTGAAAGAAAAGTGAGATCATTTGCAGTATTGAAATAGTTTAATTATTATCTTATACCCATGAGAAGTCCCAGTAGAACAGATTTGGAATTCATACTATGTAAAGCTAAAATGACTCCTCCAGTTTCAACAAATCATTAGGAAAAATTGGGAAAAAAAAAAAAAGGAGGAGGAAGAGATAAAAATTTCTACGAGGTATCATCAGCTTGGTTTTGAGAGCAAAAACCGATGTGATTCTGTGGCCCCCACCACAGTGCACTGGAGCAGGGCTGTTTGTACCAAAGGATATTGCTCTAAATGCTCCTGTGTAGGCACATCGACTTCACACCTTAGCGAGAATTTTTCTCCCAAACTGGATTCTGTTTGGATATCTCTCTAGTCATAAGTCTAAGATAAATCCAATGGTCTGCTTCATTTTTTTAGAAACAGAGGATTCCCTGTTAACAGCAATCAGTAGCGTCCTCTGCTACTGCACTAAATATTTTGATTCTAACTCTGTTTAAAGTGTTATAGCATTCTGGGATAGAAGAGCGCCGAGTCTGATGGCAGCTAACCAGCCCAATCATTTAACCTCGCTACCATCACGCATTGTCTTCCAGGCCCAAAGTTACACGATAACGACGGAAGCGTAAGAGGCCGTCTCCCTGCGCAGCACCTTCGTTGGAACTCAATGAAAACAGATTTCACACCCATGCTCCAAGCTACCCAGTTGTATCAGGTACTGTGAAGTTCTATGAGTAGTTATTAATGCTTTTATTAACGCTTTACTAGCTGGAAGAGTTTTAGAGGAGTAGGATATTGAGTTTGGGATATATTTATTTATTTTTGCCTTCACTGGTGAACACCTTTTTGAGACTGTATCTCCTTCCTCAAATGGACTTCTAAGAGCTACCAGAGACACTAACTAGGTAAGAAAGCACAGTCTATTGGTGTTCTAGAAAGGTTCGCCCATTTGGAAAATGGTGGTGGTTCTAACATAATTTCTGGCTCTAGAGACTGGATTTGCACATCAGGATCAAGCATGTATTCACCGTCCTAGTAGGAAACACTTGATTTTCTCTCTGCCATAGTGCAGGAATTTCTGCAACACTTCTGTTACTTGAACAGAAAGACTTCCCTATGGCTATGGATATATCAGCAGGTTCCTCTTCGAGAAAATTAAACGGATCCGACTTTAAAAGGCTGTGATGACAAAATGCAATTTCTAAACTTTGATTCACCGCCCAGAATTGCATATTTACCCTTGGGTGAATCCAAACCAAGCCCATCGCTTTTTCAGATGCCTACTTCTCAATAGAAAGCTGTCCCTTACAAATTAAACTTCTTGGATTTCCCAGGTTCGTTTTCCCTCATTTTTTTACCTGTACCCTCAAATAGGAACTGGTTGAGGGGCACAGAGAGGGACAGAGATGACATTTTCCACTGTGGGTAAGTCTAGGACAAAAGAAAACTCCCTAGCTACCTGCAGCATTGCTCATTACAGACCTAGATTTTGGTTTTAAGTCTTACAAAGCTCACTCATTTTAGTCTCTCTTCAGGAAGTAACCACAGACCGATCAGAAAAATAACAGTGTCCAAACGTTGCTGAGTGAAAACAGCAGCAGAAGCCTTCTCTGTATTTCCAGATTTTTGGGGAGGGAAAAAAAAAACACCACACCACCAACCAAAAAACTATAGGTACTTGTTTCTGCTGATATTTGAACTTCACTTTGTAACTACCCTTTTCTAGAGATGACCTTAAATCCTTGATCCATTTCATATGAAGTTCTAGTGGAAAAATCCCTGGGGAGCGGTCTCCACACTGAACCTCCTTGATCCAAGATCTAGGTGGCAAGTGGGCCCAATCAACTGCCGGATATAGCAAGATGAAAATAAGCATGATTAACATATTCCAAAATCCATTTTATTAAGCCAAGCCCCAAGTATTTAGCATGTAAATTTTTCCAGGGCCCTTGATGGAACATTACCATCAGCACCAACCGCTGAAAGCAAAGCAATAACAGATGCAATAGCATCTCCAGGGTGACTTCAGATTTTCATCCATATGAAGTAATTAATCCTCACTTTGTGTGTGCGTGTGTTCCATTTTATTACCTTTCCTATACTATCTACAGTTACCAGGTAAAACAACTGGAAGCTTTAGCCCCCCAGTATTATTAACAGTACAGGAATGCACAGATTAAAAAGCATACGTCCTTTAAAATGTTTATTCATGGTCATTTCTTACATTCATATTGCGTTCATTTAGCACTGACAAGAAAATGCAGTGGATTTGATGAAGAGCTTTTTCTATACCCTTAATCTACCCGATACCAAACAGGAGAGGTGAAAAATGTTCTTTAACAATTAGAACTCCTTAGGATCCATGTTGTGCATTAAATGGTAACTATGTAATTAAAAGGAACAAATTTAAAATCTGACAACAATTGGTGCATCTCCAGCATTTAAAATGATTCAATTATTAATAATTCATGCTCAAAACCCCATATGTGGGCAATGAAGCAGAAGGAGAGATGAAAACGAAGTCTGATCCATGACTAACCTTACATCTGCACAGAGCCTGACTAAACAGAGTTACAGCATTATGTTTTCTCCAACATTTACCCAAATACAGTAGGAAATTGTCACACTATAGCATGTATTTGCAGTGATGCTCAACAGTTAGTTAATAGCATGGGGGTGGGGAAACCCATGCTAATATACAAGAATCCAGATACACATACAGTTCCATACCAAGTCCAATTGAATCAGGCTGCTGGGTGGGTTAGATGCTTGACAGATTTTAATTACACGAGTTAAAACTGAATTTGCTTTAAAAATTTCAGAGGATTGAGTCCAACCTTTATGATTTTGGTGCTGGTTTGAACAAAAATTAGGAAGTTTCTCTAGCACTGTACGGTCAGACTTTTAATGAGAAACAGTCATCCTTCTGAGATGCTAGTCTACATTTAAAATAGTAATTAGAAGATGATTCACATTGTCTCTTAGCTCGCTTATCCCATCAAGCAACATATTCTGAATGTTATTAGATCTGCTCTCATGAATTTCGTCTGAACTAGAAATTTACACGAGCGACTCACCATACCACAGATGTCTTTGCCTCAGTTCAGCCCAAAATTCACACCTCATAAGTGAGATTTCATCTGTTAACCTACAACAAAAAAAACTTAATTACTTAATTCTAGAGCTAGGTTTTCACTTTTTTTCTCTCTCTTTTTTTTTTTTTTTAATCAGCTTTCTTTTTATAGCTTTCTTGGCAAATTTGATGCTGCAATAAGCTGTGTGTGAAAATTATGGCAGTGACATGTCTGGGTTAGCTGCAAAGCCACTTTTCAAGCCCAAGCCAATGAAGCTGCACACGTTATGCCAAAGTCCTCCTGAGTCAAGAAGCTGCAAGAGAAGATTGAGGGGCACAGGAAGGGTAGAGCCACTAACTCCTTGCATTAATAATAATAATGATGATGATAATTTGTAACGCTACCATATTTCTGGATGCAAATGTCGGAAGAGAGGGTGTGGTCTAGGAGACCTCCCGGGATAGAAACACACACGCAATATCCCGAGGAACACAACACCCTAAGAGTGTAGCATATGCAATGCTATGCTTCTCATTAGGGGCCAAAGCTATTTAAGAAATAGCCCAAAATATATTTATGAAGGGTAAGGCTGGAACATACCCATATTTTTACCATTAAAACATAATTGATTTATGTGCATTAAAGGAGATTACAAAGTTAGTGTTTTAAACACGCTCAAGAATTTAAAAAAAGTGTCATAAATAGATTTGTTTACTCCTGCGACCTTTTTGATGTCCTGGTTCTAATCATCGTTCCATATGTGGGGGGGATGAGGGAAGAGACATGTTTATTCTGCGGCTGATTTATTACAAAATCAAGACCATTCAGTTTCAGATTCCACCCCTCCTTAAATATGCTGTTGCTGTTCTCTCTTTTGCACAATTTACCACCACATGTAAAGGTCAAGTCCACTAGTAAAGTAATTCATATGGTTATCCAAATTCTACCCAGGCTATAAATTAATGTGACACAAGCGCCTACAGCGTTTCTCCTATTTCTAATGTTATACACAGGCAAGCCCAGCCTGGTGTCCCGATAACTGAAGTAGAGGCAGCATACCCCTCCCCGGGAAGGCACACACCGACAGGGAGGCCGTCGGTGCCAGGACGGGACCTGCTGCGGGAGGCACCGCAACGATCCGCAGCAAACGCCAACACCGGCCTTTCAGTGGAAAAAGCTAAGTACACTTTACTTCACAATTGCCGCCTGTATCAATCACAGCGAGAGAAGTGCCAACGGAGGAAAAAGGGCGGTAAAGTTTCTTCAGAATCCTGACATCCCTGATTTTACACAAAGCAACCAGAGGAGCTGCAGGCTGGTCCCCTAATGCTCTGAAGATTAAGACTTAGGGAAATCACACGCAAACATATTGTTTTCCCGAACTTGCTGTTTTCTTAAAAACCTCAAGCCTGTGGTGGAACATGATGCATGCTCTGCAAACAGGCTTTACGTTTTGTAGCCAGAATGAGCTTACTTATTTTGAAACCATGGACTGATCATCAATGTTGCCCTCAAGAATAGTCAAAGGAGATTAAACCATGTTTTTTTTGTTTGTGATACAGCTAACAGCTTGATTAGTGAACTTAATACCATGCACTAGAACAACCCACCCTGCAGACTTCACTGGAAATGAGCTAATATGCACCTGCTGAAGATTCAGCCCACAAGGAGGTAGTCTCCTTGGAAACTGCTCCTGATGGTCTGAAATACAATGGAAACAGCCACTGAGAAAACTTAGATTTGTAGGGGTGCTGGGAAAGGTGGTTAAAGACCAGAATTTTGCACCAAAAATTAACTGTCTGAAGAGGAACGCTCAAGTGTGTTATATAGTGTAAGTGGTTTAGGGAGCCCAGGGCAGACCTAGAAAGAAGAATCTATATTAAAGAAGTCAAGAGAGACTTCAGAGCCCAAGATATATCATCCATCCCTAAATTACAATTTCCTCACTGAGACCAGGCAGCTGAACTAGCATCTTCAGTGCAGTTTAACGCAGGAGAAAGTAGTTTACCCAGCGTGGCTCCAACTCTGCTCTAAGCCTGGACATTTAGAATGCTTGCTAATATTGGCCTGTTCTCGCATGCTTTTGGAACATCTTTCATTCTTGATTAGCATTACAAACACCTACTCTCTGCTGTCCTCTCTCTCCTCCCAAGTCTTTCATAAAACCTGTCGACTGATTTATTCAAACACTTATCTTTTAACTTGCTGTCACTAGACAGGTGCACGCTTGCAACAACTCTTGTAGCTAAGCCCATTTAACAGCTCTGTTAGAGGCCCATCCTTGCAAGACATTGAGCTGCGCGGAAGTTAGCACCCTAAATATGCATCGACAGCAACGGTTCAGGGCTCTATCTCGCAGGCAGTGCTCAGTGCCTTAGGCATCAGTTTCTTCCTTGTTAAGAAGGCTGTAAAAGGACCATCCCATCTAACTATTTAACATTATTGCAATAGGCTACGTTACATGAACTCGATACAGTAGTGGTTATCCGAGTCAGAAGTTCCATTTGCTCCAGAGCCTTCAGTCACAAAAGTAGGTAAAAGTAAATCCCTATAACACCGACAGATAAGAGTTTGGACAGCGTCGGTGTCCAGGTCTGGGTGATCTTATCTGCGCAGTCCAAACCCACTTGACCACACCTGCAGTCAGAGGTTTTTTACTGGCATTTTGTTGTCAGAGACTGGAGATGAAGGGGGAGAAAAAACGAAGAGCAAATTCAGAGGGAGATTTATCTTTTTTTAAGTCACCAAGACAGTAAAGACAATCCTAAAGAGGTAACTTGCATAAAGAACGCAGGTTACAGAATCCCTCTCTGGCTGCCGTTCTGCACTACTCTGTATCACGGGCTGACCTTTCACAGGAGATGAATTTTGACGTTCTGGGTCAGCGCGTAGGACAACAGCCGCCGATTACGCAGCCGCATACAAACTGCGTTACTTAGGAACTGAAGCAGAAGCTAACAGAAACACACGTTCTCCACAGAGATCACTCCAGCTGCAGGCGGATCGTAGAAGGTCTCAGACACATCTGCGCACGCTCCCGTGCAAAAAGCGAGCTCACCGCAGAGAAGACGAAAACACCTTAACAGAACGTGAAGGGAAAGTTCAAGCAGTTTCAGACCACCTCCAGGACATCTTCCACTAGTTCACCCAGAGAACATTAACCAGATCTCTGCATCCGAACTCTGGACTTATGCCTTTTGGGAGATGACATAAGTCTTTATGAGAAGGAAACGGAGTGCAGTCTCAGTAGTTTCAGAGACAAGAGGAGATTATGCTGTGAGCTCTATAATGCTTCCTTCCCATTCCAGCCCAGTATCGTACAGCTGAACGTGTGTCCTACGGCTACAGCCCAACAACTTGACTAAAGCATCCAGGCTCCATTCAAAAATCTTTATGTAGTGAAACACTTACTATAATTTTCAGGAGAAGTTACAAGATGGCTCCCAAGCACAAGCATATGCACACATACACCCCCCCCCCGCAGTGTTGCACACAGCATCATAGGCAAAATTAACCGTCAGGTCCATTAATTGAAATTCCTTTGGATTCAAACAGTACGAGTGTCTGCATGAACCCTGAAATCCTAAAGTAGTAGGAAACCTCAATGAAGCTTCTGAGTATAATTTTTTAAACACTAAAAGAATAAATCCAATCACATGAAAACAAAACAAAACAAAGGATTCAAGTGACTGGAGGGGGAAGAAATGAAAACCAGCAATAAGTATATTTTCCTTCATTTATGGGGGATCATGACTACCTTTTCACTTTTTTTATTTCTTGATGGATATATCAGAAAAAAGATCCTTGGCAAACATCTGCTCATCTAGCCAGACTCATGCTAAACACCTAATACCCTCGTTACCATGTTTAAATGTCTTGTTTTCAAGCAATCTCTCAGAGCAGTACTGGATACTTCACTTTTGGACCTTATTCAGCAGGATATGCTCATACCTCAGACGAGGACACTTTTTTTAAAAGAAAACCATATGCAACCAAGTCTCCTGCTTGGTATGAACCAGAAAGCCAACAGCAAATGATTCCGAGTTAGGACTGACAGAGGCACCTCCCTGGGGAGGACCGTGGGGTCATTTTGTGGCAGGGGGTTGTATTGGGTTTGCGTGGCAAGGGTTTGGCAGCCAGGGGGCTACAGGGGTGGCTTCTGTGAGAAGCTGCCAGAAGCTGCCCCCGTGTCTGACAGAGCCCATGCCAGTGGCTCCAAGAGGGACCTGTCCCTAAAGGGCTGCACCCCACGGAGGGACCCACCCTGGAGCAGTTCATGAAGGACCCCCATTGCAGAAGTTTGTGGAGGCCTGTCTCCCATGGGAGGGAGCCCATGCTGGAAGAAGGGAAGAGGATGAGGAGTCCTCCCCCTGGGGAGGAAGGAGCAGCAGAGACAAAGCGTGATGGACTGACTGCAACCCCCATTCCCCGTCCCCCAGCACCACTGGGATGGAGGAGGCAGAGGAAATCAGGAGTGAAGTTAAGCCTGGGAAGAAGGGAGGGTGAGGGGAAAAGTCTTTTAAGATTTGGGTTTATTTCTCACTACCCTACTCTGATTTGTTTGGTTGTAAATTAAACTAATTTCCCCAAGTCAAGTCTGTTTTGCCCGTGATGGTAATTGCTGAGTGATCACCCTTTCCTTACCTCGACCTGTGAGCCTTTCCTTATATTTTCTCTCCCCTGTCCAGTTGAGGAGGGGAAGCAATAGAGTGGCTTTGGTGGCATCCGGCCAGGTTTATTTTTTAGCCATGGTTATACCCGTTTGAGGTTGCTAGCGGGCTGAAGAAGGGGCATCTCTGGTCTTATGCCCAGCTGCTTTTCAGGGCCTCATTTCATGGAATCCCAGCATGGCGGGGGCTGGCAGGGACCCCTCGCGCTCCCCCCATCCAGCCCCTGCATGAGCAGCACCCCCAGAGCAGGGGCACAGGACCGTGTCCAGGCGGGGTGGGAATGGCTCCAGGGAAGGAGACTCCACAGCCTCTCTGGGCAGCCTGGGCCGCTGCTCGGGCACCCGCACAGCAAAGGGGTTTTGCCTCAGATTTCAGTGGAACTTCCCGTGTTCCAGCTTGTGCCCGTTGCCCCTTGTCCTGTCATCGGGCACCACTGAGAAGAGCCCAGTCCCACCCTCCTGACACCCGCCCTTCAGATACCTATAGGTATTGATGAGATCAATATTTGGAAGATGCCATCAAGCTTGGGTCAGGAACAGATTGTACTGGCACACTCGCCCCTGTCAGCTCTGGGAAACAGCTGCATACCCAGGAGAAGGTAATTTTTCAGGCACCCTAAGGAGCAGCACCTTTGAACGGAGGGGACCACGGGGTTTGGCATTTTTGTTGCTTGCTTCAGGGCCAAAAGGAGATTCTCAACCCTGTAATTTCATTTATGGCTAATGACACCCAGCATTTAGGACCAGATGTTTTTAAACATATCCTATGCTGAAAAGATTAAGGCTATTAATTTAATGAGACTCATACCTCGCATAAATCCTGTAAGGACAAGCATGTTGAAAATGAACTCCTTCCAAGTGGCCAGACGCATCAGTGCCATGCAGCAGCAAGCTGTATCAGCGGCAGAAACACGGGAGAACAACAACTACCCGGACTAGCCAGGAAGAAATGCAGAGCAGACTGCGAGGCGTGGGGATTCCGCTTCATCACCCCGAGGATTAAGCAGGGACCCGGGCCTTTCTCACACCAAACCCCCTCCCTGCAAGACTACTCGGGGTGGACCCAAAACCTGGAGGTTTTGTGTCAGAGAGAGGGACTGCTCTGGGTCAGGGTGGGGGGCTGAGGGTGCCCCCGCGCCAGGGCTGCCCGTCCCGCCATGGCCAGCCTCCCAGTGCCTTCCCAGCCCGCCGTCGCCCCCGCAGCGGTCACCGCGCTGCTCTTACCCCAGCTTGCTATCTAAGCCGCAGAGCTTCAGGAAGAGGGGCTCTCGCTCAGTCATTTCCTCGGAGCAGGGCTTCCCCCCTTCCTAGCCTTGATTGACGTTGGATCCATTTCAGACCATAAAGAAGGAGTGAAATCTGTGAGCCTCGAGCCTCAGGGCCAGATTTATAGGCAGAAAGAGAATTCTGTGATCTTTTTCCATGTATTTGTTGTTACGGGTGAAATAGGCCTCTTATTCTCAGTGTGGAGACACTTTTGTTGTTCACCTCTTCTCGTACGTCCTTAGGCACGCGGCGCCACAGCAGAAGCACGCTGGGCCCGGGACTTAGCACCAAGCATCGCTCGTACTGAAAGCGTTCTGCTCTCGGGATTCCCACAGCAAGGACAAGCAGCTGCAGCTTCCCTAGTCTAAATCGGTCTGGTACCAGCAGCTGAACAGCTGGTTCTCGAGCTTTACAACCCGTAGTCAACCATCTCAGAAAAACACGGTTTGAAAAGTTTCCCTCATCAAACCAGAGATAACGTTAAAACACAGGCAGATAATTCTTCTGGAAAAAGTCAAACAGTCACAAACAGCTCCTACCCGTTACAGCGTTTTCCCTGATTTTAAATGGATTTCAAGCTGGACAAGGCACATAGTAAAGTTGTCCTTGCTCCTTGGTAAGCTATTCCCTTTGGTTAATTATCTTTACTGCTCCTGAATCCGGGGAGATTTTGTCATTTTCCAATGACAGGCTGAGAGAGCTGGGGGTGTTCAGCCTGGAGAAGAGAAGGCTGCGGGGAGACCTTATTGCCACCTTCCAGTGCTTACAGGGGGGCTGTAGGAAAGATGGAGGTGAGCTCTTTAGCAAGGCCTGGTGTGACAGGGCAAGGGGTGACGGTTTTAAACTAAAGGAGGGCAGGTTGAGACTGGATATAAGGAAGACATTTTTTACCCTGAGGGTGGTGAGACCCTGGCCCAGGCTGCCCAGAGAGGTGGTCGATGCCCCATCCCTGGAGACACCCAAGGCCAGGCTGGACGGGGCTCTGAGCACCCTGCTCTTGTTGGGGATGTCCCTGCTCCCTGCAGGGGGTTGGACTGGATGGGCTCTGAAGGTCCCTTCCCACCCAAACCATTCCATGATTCCATAATTCTACTACTTCCAGAAACTGGATCTCGCTCTGGCCAACTAGTAAGCAAGACACTTCTCCAGATAACACATAGACGCATGTTTACTAGTCAATAGCTACCACAGTCACAGTTTTCCAACAGTAACTTATCTGAAACACAATGAGACAGACAAGCCTTTTTTACTTTGCACTGAAAAGGATTAAGGATGCTCAAATACACAGCTACATCTCGGCTCAGGGTTACTAGCTGCTTAAACTGCATGTGATGGCAGATGGCTGTTTCACAGCTGAATATTTACTACATCCAAATTCTCCCTTTGAAGGTACCTGTGTGATTAATTTGCTTTTTATCCAACTGTTAAACAAATTAAAGTTATTATGAGGTATGGAAGAACAGAGCTCACTCCATTTCAAGCCTTCTGAAAACAAATATTATAAGGGTAAAGATGTGGGAGTGAGTTTCCTTGACTACTTAGTGTTCTTTTAACCTTAGCTTGATCATGTCAGATCAAAAAAAGAATTAATTACTTTCACAACAAGAGTATTTATTGTTTGCAAGACACAAACCTCCGCTTAGAACTGTGGGAGATTTTGAAACCAGGGTTCTACTGAAGAGGAAAATCAAAGCAAAAATCATCTTTAGAAAGGGGGCGGGAGGGAGTAAATTGAGAAAGTTTCATGAAAAACAGGACAGAAGTAACCCCTCTGTGGATCTTCCCCACCCTCAAGGGCTGTTCTAAGTGAAACCTCCAGGGGTGGCAATATTGCCTCCATCGAAATAAATGGAAAAACTCCCGTCGCCCCCAGCTGGGGTGGGACTTGATCCTGAGAAGCTTCTTCAGCCTCAGCTAAATGAGAAGTGCGGTCTAGATCCTACTCAGCCAACAGCACTTCTGCCTTCAATTGCTGCGCATCTCAGAGCGGGTTCCCGCTTTAAACTCTTTCATTGCCATTTTCCCTGCTGTGGCCTCCTGAGAATTTTTTGCTTTGACACCATGCAGAACCTGAATATATTCAAAGATATTTTGTATTAAAAGGAGCAAAGTAGTCTTTTTAAAACAGGGGAAAAAGGGGGGAAAAAAATCCTTCCTCTTGCTAAAGAGCATCATCCTGCTCTACCTGGCAAAGGAGAGCGCTGAGCTGGCTTTACTAATTTGCCCAAAATGTTGGCGATCCTTCGATGGCTTTTTATGAGATACCCAGTGTTATTACTGCATTATTTTGCTCTGCTTCGCTAAGCAGGCTTTATGACAAGATTCTCAGGGAGCTCCTGCAGAGTGCAAAAAGGTAACTTTAACTGAGCTGTCTGAGAGCCTGACATTAACCTTTCCAAACAGGCTTTGCTTTATGCTCAGGGCAGGGGTTTATTAATTGGTTGAATGAATCAGCCAGCACACCGAGGTATTACAAATACAATCACTTATCTCTTTACATTCGGTCTGGACATCTAAGTGGCTGAACTTCTATGCTTTTACCTCCAGCAGCTTAAAAGGAGACTAGTGCCTGCATTGCTGGGCTTGTTTTTCTCCCCAAAGCCTGCAAGCTGCATCATGCCAGAATGCGGAGCTCCTTTTAGATATCAAAACTTTCAGACAGCTAAGTTCCTAAAGCAAACACCACCAAAGAATATGACGGCCCACACACCTTTAGGGCACTTACATTACAGACATCAGTACATGTCAGAAAGGTTTAAGATGGGATAAAATAAACAGGTATAGGGTTATTGTCCTTAATTATCCTATGGATTTTCCCCTTTCCACCACCTTGACTTTTTTTGGTTTGTTTTGTTTAAACACAGAACCAGAAAATCATGAACTATCAGTAAGTCTAGGATCATGGGGAGAGTCAGTGCAGTTGGGCAAAATCATCACAGCAAGCCTCACATCAGAGCCAGCTGGGGCTGGCATAGAGACCACCCACCACAAACGTCTGCAGACCTCACCGGTGCAAACTAGCCCAGCCCCTGCAGAGTCCATGAAGAGAAATAGTTTCAGACCCTAACTCAGGCACACTGCCTTGTGCAGGCATTAGTACCATCTCCCTACGTCAGTCATTCATGGAGCCATGGTCCAGCCACCCCTGAATGGCACCACAGCAGGCCCTGTGGAGCCCGAATACTGCCTACGACGACTCTGTTCCTATCAGCCAGGCCGCCCAGAACACAGACAAAAGCAATCAACGGTAGTCCTGCTCCTAGGCAATGAGAACATTTAATTTCAACAGACCACCGTTCTGCACAGTAAGTGACAGAACCATCTTTTTCTTTCTGGACTTCCAAGGAAGACATCCATGGGTGTTGTACACACCGCTATCTTGTCACCTCACCGTTCTTTCTTCTCCTCAGTTCCAGTCCATGATTTCATTTCAATGCCCAATATAGGATATAGGATAAGGAGAATGTAATAACAGTTAAAAAATACTGTATATATTAATTGCTAAATGAACCTCACAGCCATCCTCTCCTATCGCCACCGTTGCAAATGCTGGCTGTACATAGAAGTTGGATTGCTGTACCTGAATCTTTAATAAATCCATTCAGAACAATTCAATGTAATGTTTGGATCATTCATTCTGAACAGAGCCTTTAATCACCGTACAACTTTTTCTTTATTATTGATTAATGCGTGCCAGGTATGTGCAAAATAAATATCCTGCAGGACTTGGATTTATGCATTGGATACAATAAAAAAGAAAAAAAAACACAAATCTAAGTGTGAATTGTTCCACTGTTCAATTCAAATTCCTGGAGATATTAATGAGTGAGAACAATTTCACAATTTGGGATTATTTTCTGATGAGTCTCACAGTGGCTTTGCTTGATTGTAGCACACAGTGAATCAATGCACCTAGAAAATCAATGCACCTAGAGCATCAGAAAATTTTTGTATAATATAGTATTTTTATTATAAAATAGAAACCTGGTGAATTTTGCCTCTATATTGTTCTTGTACCTGCATCAATATGTGCATCACACTCTCAGAATACGTAACATACACTGACATTCTGTCTTAGTCAGAGATGCTGGATGTAGCAAAAGGCAGGAAAAAAGAATCAACTGACCAAGGGTTTGTCATGATAGACAAAAATCAAAGAATTTGTGTATCGGATCTTTTTCCTTTTAACAGCATAGTATGCCATCTACATATACGATAAATTAGATTAAACAGTTCAAAAGTGCTCTGAGTTACTCATTGGATTTGCCTTATCAAGGTGGCCTTAAATACTCTCTGAAGCAATCATAATCCGTCTTTTCAATAAACAAAGAAGTTCTTTGAACCTGGGAGAAGCTTACTCTCTAGTTAATTGATATCAATATACAGCCAGTTTGTTTCAAGGATCTGAATTGTTTGGCTGTAAATGGATGTTTCTCAAAGGAAAGTTGTCAAAAAAGTATTAGTGGAAAGATTTATTCAACAATGGTCTGGTAGCTATTGAGAATTAAAGAGGAAGCTTCTATATTGAAGACTTTGCATCAGATTCTCCTTGTGAGTGCACAGCCACGTTACCAAGCGCTCGCGGTACAGATTCTGCGCGTTCAGAACAGCGCCTCTGGCCATATACTATCTGTATCCACTCCTTTATCATGCCACTGTACCAAAACCATCAATAAAACCCAAAAGGCTCCTGCACTGTACTTCAACAATGTCAAGGCGCCATCCCAGGTATCCGCTCCGAAGCTCTCAGCACTGTAACTGAAATACTTGGGGTATCTCATCTTCATCGCTACATCACATACCTGATGACAACTGAAGGGTTCTTCTCAGGAAGAGAAGATGTTTAACTTGTAAAATAGACAGAGCTTTCAACCTAAAGCTGTTGTCCAGAGCAAAGTATCACCATAACTATTAATGGCCTGAAACCTGACATTGAAGTGGCAGCGTTTAAGATTTATTTTGGTGACTTGCCTGCGACACTGGCACTGAAGGGGAGTACAGAGAGTTCCTTACTTTGTTTTGGCAGCAACTGCTGTAATCAACAATGGGAAGACTTTCTTTGGGGAAGGAAAATTTGAAAAGCAGTAGACACGAGGCACAGCGCTACAGGCAGGAGGGTATACTAGAGGATTCCACTTGAATCAAGCAAGACAGCACCAAGTTTGAGAACAATAAAAAGAAATACTGCCTAACAAGAAAAGCTTTCCTCCCCGATTTCATCATCACTGAAATTTCAGGCCGCTAGTCAATTTTCTGCATTTGAAAACAAAGCAACATTTTAAGAAATATTGACATCTGGTTCTGGAATTATTCATGCAGAGATTTCTTTGAAATTTAAGTGGAGTTTCCCAAAACTTATACAGGTGTGAGGAGCCCAATCATTTCAGGATTAGCTGTTCCTCAGAAACCTTAGCAATGATATGAAATTTGAAGCTCTTCTTGAACTTTTCTACTAATTCAGTAATTACTGCTGTGCCTGAAATTGGCCTCTTTCCTGTAATTACTCAGTATGTATTTTCAATCAAAGAGGTTAACACCTGAATTCAGATTCCAATTAACACCCAAGGTGGACTTTTTGTTTAAAGCTTAATAAATCAGATACTTTTCCCAGCACATTATTTCACCAGCCCACACAGGCAAGCACATAGTGCGTGCTCTGGACATCTGAAGATCTGCAGCAGGGCATGGTCAAACCACGACCAGCTCATGAGATCTGGGGAATATTAGGATTACACATGCCAGCTGGGCTCAAGCAGCTTGCACGTGAGTACATGGGCACATCTCTCGCTTTCTCCCTGACTACAGTGAAGGCTTTTCACCGATGCAATTTAGCAAGCACAGAGGTGGCACTCCAAGTTTCAGCACTGAGAAATGCGTATAGAAAAAAAAATTTTACTCACTTGCACAACTGGAAACCACATTTCTTTAAAGTCTGGCTTCAAACTTACATGAAGGTGGGCAATCCTCCTTAAAAAAAGGCAGGACAAACATTGTTTTAACCACCTGTTTTAAAAGGAGTGTCCTGTTAGAGATGGACGGGGGCAGGGGCAAAGGGCAGGAGGAGTGAACAAGGTGATGTTAGACATGTGATATTAAAAAAAATTGAACAAATTATTAGCTCTTAGGATAAAAGAGTGTAATAATATACAGAGGATTGCTCTCTTCCAACTGTCATTCTAAGTGAAACCCTATGACCCCAGTTCTTTCCCTAAAGCATCTCCGTGATGAATTCTAGACAGTTAATCTTGAAACATTTAAGGAAGCAAAGCTAGCAGGCATCTTGCTTGAGGAAGGGCTGAATTAACAACTAAAGACCGTCAAATTGCCCCAATGTTCTCTGCAGAATGATCTTGTCGCAAGAGCCTGATTGCAAAGACATATCATTGTGCTGTACAAGGCTTTTCATGGTAGCAAAAAAATTTTCACGTTGCTTGTAAGGCAACCTTTGGCTCAGGAAATCTTTGAGTCCAAAACTGCTAAAGCTGAAAGAATTTCTGGAGCAGCATTGCCACGTGCTTGCATTGTTCTGATGCACCTCCCCAGGCACCTTCCGTTGACCACTGTTGGATACAGGACACACATCTCGATAGACCTTTGCTCTAACCTGCTATGGCCGTTTTTATGTTCTTGTATGTCCTCTGTTGGGTTTTTATTATTTTCCTTTAAAAGTATGTTAGTTTCCATGGAAACAATTATGCCGCTGACATGTATGAGTTTAGTAATGTCCTCAGGAAACATTTACAGTCAGTTCACAGAGGGCAAGATGTCTTTATGAATATAGGTGTTTAAGCAAAGGTACTGTTAAGGCAACAAAAATAAGCTCACAGGTTTTCCAAAGTGATAGATAATGACCACATTTTCATCACGGTCCCTTATTTCAGGCTGTACATCAAAATATTTCGCCTTCTGAAAATTTGGCCCCAGCTGTGAGTGCTGAGCCTTTGAAAAGAAGATGCAGAATGATCTGAAATGCCTAACCTGCTATGGGAAATCTTGTCATGCACAATAAGCTCTCGGTCACGACTCTGAGTTTCTGTACACGCACTATGTCAGAGGCCTTGGTATAGACACAATTCTCTTATAATCCAGTGCTAGGAGAATTACCGTACAACAGGAGCTAAGGGAGAGGAAGGGAAAAAAACCACACACACAAACAAACCAAAAAAAGACTACATTTGTATAATTATTCTTTTGACCACAGAACAAACCACAAGACAATGCAATATTATACTTACTGTTTACCAGACCACATTTAGACAAAAAAAAAATATCTTACTACAGTATAAAAATATTTCTACTTTTAACCGAGTAATCAAGATAGTGCTTTTCAAGGTAAGCAGGAACCCTGAGAGCCAGTCTGTGAATGCTCCTTCCTTGCATGAAAAGAGAAGGATGCAAGGAGAGTTCTTCCTTTTATAGCCCTCATCACAGCTCCAAGAGCACCTCTGTATGCTGGTTTGTGGATGTGTACAGTCCACGCAGCCGCACGAGAGAGGGATGAAGCAATGGGGCTGCAGCTCTGAAGAGCGCTAGACGGAGAGCGGGAGGAAGCACAAGGCCATGCCAAGCTTTGCCCAGGGCACGCGTGGGCTGCACTGCCCCCTGCTCTGGGCTGCATCTTAATGCAGCCAAAGCATAAGGTGAAGGGTGGCTTCAAAGACTTCTGGCACCGCTAAGCCGATATCCTGATCTCAATGCATGGGGCCCAGCACTCCGTTACCTGTCTCTTCTGTAGTCCTCTACAGCCCTGCAAAGCAGATGTGCAACCAAATCCACACGTGAAAGGAAACCGGTTGACAGCTTGCTGGCTGGTAGAGCCCTAAAGGAGGTCAGGATTTTTAGCAGCATTTTGAAAAGGTACAGAGAGAATTAGTGTGGGAGATGAAGGTAGGCAAACTGTTCCAGACAGCTGATGCGGTGGCAGTAGGAGATCCAATTTAAATTTGCTTTAGCATTAATTGTCAGAAAAGGATGAGATCAGTTTATGAACTAGGAGCACTGTGCAGTGAAAAGTTACAAGCCCGAGTTGTTGCCACAAAGTAGCTGAAAGGCTTTTCTCTTGAAAAGATTAAACTTCAAAGAATTGCAGAATAAGATACACAAGAAGTGGCATGTGCTTTTGCTTGATAATGTTTGATTTTCAGCCACCCCCTCCCCAGCCCTATCACACTGTAAATTCTTAACACTGAAGTTGCAACTAAGTAGGTGTTTTATAAGATAAATGACTTGGAGTATGAAAGACTTTGACCAAAAAAATAGGGCTGCATAAAATGGATTGAAAGAAGTGTGAATAGCGGAAAACATTAACCAGTGTAGGAGACCAAGGTTTTGCATACTTCTTGACCAAAGGAAGCGAATACAAAGTAAGAGATCAACGTGTGTCCGACAGGTTAACCCAGCAGGATGGCATTTGCCTCGCAGAACATACGCAATACAACATCCAAGTCAGACTATGGTGCTGTGTGGGACCCTTCCCTCCGTGGCAGTAAGGGTCTTAATTCTCACTGAAACCTAAAGGAAAGTGGGTCACTGAAATGTTTCATAACTGGGGCTTAAGTGCTTAGGGAGAAGTAAAACCCTGTGCGTGTTGTTCCCTAACGCAAAGAAAGGGAAACTGAGGTTTAGCCACCGGTGACCAAACTGCAAGAGAGAAGGCAATGGGAATATTCCCTCTTGAGGCACAAGAGGCCTTGCTAGGACTTGCTTTTGTTTAAACACATTTCTCTGACAGCAAGAGCAATTCTCTGCCCAACTCAGTGTGCTGTGGGGCCAAAGAAAACCAAAGGAAAGAAAACTATACAAGGACTTCAGTCTGTTTGGAAACTGGGGCAGGCCTTTCCCAAGCCATGGCTAGTTTAAGAAGTGAAAGCGTACTTCTCCTTTTGTTTGTCCATATCTAATGAACTAAAGCATTTCTGGGACTTAACACTGCAAAAAGAGAGAGACAGCTTCAAGGGAGCTGGAAATAGGACAGTGAGCTAGAAGAGGAATTATATCTCCTTTTAGGATAACTGCCACTAATAATCTCACCATGATCAAGCCATATAAGCATGTAATAGCAGTTGGAGCATATTTATATACCAGGGAGCCTTAAAAATTTGGTGGGGTTTTTTTCATTCGGTCCGAATGCTCCTAGAGTTCTGTTTTGGGAGGAAATTTATTTTTTTTTCTAACAATCAAGAGGCAGTAATATTTCCAAACATAGCAAATGAGCCCAAAGTCCTGAAAGCGTTCTAGTGCAAAACAAAGCACAGAGCAAAACAACATGATTAGAGAGGGAGGAAGAATTAAAAAGCAACATCCTTGTACTTGTCACTAAGATCATCTACAGCATCCGTATGGGAGCCAAGAGTGCCACAAGTCTAAAATCCCTCACGGACCAAGGCTGAGCTAGCTGAGCAATCCTTTCTCCTCCAACAAGTTCCTTGGGAACAATGAAATTCCCACAACAGCAGCCAAGGAGAAACCACACACCAGGTATTTTGGCAACCAACACATCGCACAGAACATCTCTCCTGAAGAGGTAAAATCAGTCTCGAGTCTATTGCAAAATTCCTCTGAACACTTAGCTTTTCCCTGAGCAACAAGTACACTAATTTAGAAATTAATAGCAACAATTTGCTCAGTAAACTTTGGGATGGGGAGGGAGAGAGCTACCTATACAGCAAGAATAAGCTTCTCATTTTATATTTTGCAAAGGATTCATCTGCCACAATCCATGAGTGTATGGCATAAAGCCCTGAGTAAGCAAACGACTTCAAATTATCCAGTGGCAATTATGAACGAGAATGAGAATGAGAGAATGCACGCTGGAGGTGGGATGAAAGAAAATTAAGAGAGATTAATGTGAAATATAAGGTTATAATTAGACATAGGTATCTGTTTTCTACCTGCTTTTGCCCATGGGGAATTTGGAAAAATAAATACTCTTATTTAATAAAATTCTCAACGCCAACAGAAAAGCAGGGCAACTTTTTAAAAGCTATGACAACATATGCCAGACAGGCTGTGTTGCAATGGGTTCACATTTCAACATGGAATGGGTTGTAAGAGAATACCACAGCCTGCTATAGCATGTTTTGGAAATATCCGAAAAAAAAGAAATCTAAAAAATTCATACCAAGGGGAAACAAAATAAGCAATGCAATGCTCCTGTGCTAGGACAACGTGCAGAAGCTCCCATGCATGAAGGAGCAGAGGTTCCTGAGAGATGATGGATGGATGGATGGATGGATGGATGGATGGATGGATGGCCAAACAGATTCTTCCTCTAAAGAAGCCCCAGTTTGAACACAGCTACTCTACTTTGTCAGAAGGAAAGAGATTCAGACAACTGAACTCGTTCCTTCCTCGTCCTGGCAGCCATCTGGAGGATGAGAAGCAGACAGGTCGGGCATCCCTGAAGGCAGGTCTAAATGCCAGAACAAAAACACTCGTTCTGGTAGGCAGGACTGAATATTGATTTTGCAAATGGTCCCGTTATCCTCTCACCTTGTCTGTGGCGCCACCAGCTACAGCAGCTAAGGCAACCTCCAGGCACCCGCTGACAGATGCAATACAGTGTTAAGCATGCTTCTCAATTAAAGCTGTATTTCACTCACCTGAAAATTCCAATCCCTATTCTCTGTAACACATTTTTCTACTTCTAGGTGTACGCTTTGTGCAGCTGTGAAGAAGTTGGTGGAATTTCTTTGCAAGTAAGAACTGAGCCCTTTTTTTCCAATATGCAGATATATGTATAACTTTCTCTCCTCAATCACAGTTCCCATGAACATCATGCAGCCCTGAGCTCTGTTTGCAGGTACAGTAGATCTCAAAAGACCCTAAAGCAAATCTAGAAATCTAGGATGAGACTCTACAGAGCAAACTCTCCAAGAGTAAAACATGAATTCACATAAACCAAATAAAGGCTTAATACTGGACTACCAAATGCAAAAGGAGTTTTGGTGCTTATGTCTGTAAGTGCAGTACAAAATTAATTTCTTGGTCCTAGCTGGGATCACACAACCCTGCTAGAACTGGACATTCACTGGGCTTTGTACTTCAGCTCCATTCCACCTGAACCTGCGTGCTCTAAAATGCTTTTTGTTTCAGTGGGTTGTGGCACTTGCTGTTCCTGGCAAGACGTCTTGGGCACAGATTGCCCGTTGCTTCTTTGAAAGAATGGAAGTTTCTTGCCCACCTGCAGAAAGTTTCTCCTTCTACCCCCAAATGCCAGCACTAACTCCTAAGGCTCAGGCATCCATTCCCCCCCCCAGAAAATGAATACTGTTTGTTCATCTGTTTAAGAATACAACACAGTGAAGTCGCACATAGACACCAGCTCTGTTTAACACAGCATAAGATATGCATGACATCTGTTTTCCTGCGCTGGTCCCCTCTCTTCAAAAGCATTTTCTGCAACTAGAGGTTTGTGGTCTTTACGCACCCTTCACGTTTCTTTTGCCAAACCAGAGATGCGTGAATGTTTCCACACACATTCACCTCTTTTGCTCCATCTCCTCTGCCTGCCCTTCTCTCCCTGAACGACTTTCTCCAACTTAGCTGGTCCAGCAGTTGGAAACAACATTATATGCTTATAACGCTACAAGCTACATTATGTGCTACATGAAATGCCCAAGCTTTCCGCATCTAAGGAAGGTGTTCATCCCCCTCCAGCAGAAAAGCCAGCTCGAGAGGTTTCAGCTCCCAGCCACTTCCTTCCTGCCTTTTCCACCAGAAGTACCCGTGGGGCTGCAGCGCTTGCGCGTTCAGCACAGCCCTGAGCAGTTGTGACGTGCTGGCTTTTAGGTGTCGGCGAGTAAGCGAAGTGGTGGGGTCGGAACTCCTCAAGCAAGCATTGCCGCCGAAGACGACGTGATGGGAAACTGTGGACTAATTGCCTGCCAGCAGGCCTTCCACTGGGCTGAGGGGTGAGTAAGAATATCAGGATCTGGCCAGCTGTCAGGGCTCTAAGCGTAAAGAGGTTTTCTTTAATGGCATTATTGCTGAGAAATAAACAATTGTCTGTCACTCATTACTGCATGCAGGTCCTCGCATCTCTCAAATGCTGAAAAACAGCATCTTACAAACAAGGAAAATGAGTTATTAAGCAATTGGAAAATGATTATACAATTATGTTCTGTTCGGGTACCATTAGTCACAAGGAAGATGGAATATAGCCAAGCTTTAAAAGTAAATTACTCATACAAAATTATGTCTGCTGAGAGTCACTTCTCCTTTAGGGTTCAATATCTATAGTGCAAGATTTCCAGAGGAGGAGACGAAGAAGGGTGTTATGATAAAGCGTAAGTACAGGAGCCAGGTTTGGGTTCTATTCCAGCCAGCGGTTGTGAGCAAGTTGCAACTAGCGTTGGGTCTGAACTGGTACAAACAGTCACAAACCAACCGATGCTAGCAAAGCCAAGCAGATTTGCGGCAGTGCAGAAACCAGCTCCTGCCTCCCATGTAAGTAGGTGCGCAAGAACGAGGGTCAGTCAGCTGTGTGGTTTACAGGTTCCAAATCCAGCAGTCACACCACGGTACTAGTCCGTCCTGCTTCCAGAGAAGGTATGCTCGCCTTAAACTAAAACTGAGCCCTCTTCCCTCATCTGCCAAGACTACCCCCGATGGACCATTTTCGTGCCGAGCTCTATAACCTCCATGCTCTCCATGTCCTTAGTAAGATGAGGGTGGCCTCGACTACGCTTTCTGCTATAGGATGGAGAGACCAAAAGAAGCCCACAGAAACCTGATTTTTTTTTTTAATGCAATTTAAATTTCAGTTTAAATTCTCTGGTTATCTTTGCTGCCTGTACATTCCAAACATGTTTCAAGTTCATTCTTGTGTCAGCATTAAACATTTTGCACAGGTGTGGCCTCAGCAGAGCCAATAATAATTACGCACTTTACCTGACCTTTTGCCCAACCTTCCTGTAAATTGGCACAATATATCCCCCCTTTCCCCTAAAAAAAAAAAAAAA
>VZTV01032137.1:30470-54507 GCA_013400875.1 Anhinga rufa
AAAAAAAAAAAAAAAAAAAAGAGTAGTTTTGTAATATAATACTCAGCCTTAAACTGTGTTGGGGCTGCTGTGCTGCTCCATTATGTCTCTTGGAATGCTTTTTACTGCTACTTTAATGTAGTAAATGAAAGGGTGTAATACAGGACAGGTAATAGACAAGATTACAGATTATGTCTTCTTGTCATTAGCTGAAACCAAGTGCTATAACAACAAACATCATCTATTCTCTGCCAAAAAAAAAAAAAAATCAGGAAGTTTGTTCAGTTGTAGGTAGCACAGGAATAGACAGGGTTAATAAACACAACCAAACCCCTACGGTTGATCCAGTACAAGTTTGATCATTGTACCTATCCAGAGCCTAGCCTGATTTCATTCCCTCACTTCCTCATCAAGCCAGCACCTTCTTTTCTCAGCTGCCATCTTATTTCATTTCACTAAACACTTGACGACAGGAATTCCATCTTCAGGACTATCTTGTGCTTGTAATACTGTGCAACTGCATAGTTTTTAGTTACAGAGGAGCCTAGGTGTAAGCCTTGAGCCCAGGTTCCCCTGGCTGCTGAAGAAAGGCGAGATCTGGATCCGTCATGGTATTTTGCAACCCTGCACACCGAAAGCACACCGAGGAGAAGGGCTCCAGCACGGACTCTGAGTCATGGGCTGTACCAGGGGTGGAAATCCGTCTCCTTGCCTGGACAAACTATTGTTTGATCAGACTCAGCCCCAGGCACATCCCTTTGGCTTGCTAAGCCAGTCACTCCCTGCCGCTGGTGCCAGTGCAGTTGCATGGATGGGTGCAGCCAGTGCACCTCCTCTACCGCTCCCACTGCAGACTTCCAGCGCGGGGGGTAGCACTAACCGAGCTTGCTCTGACTTGTTCTTGAGGAGGACAGCATCGAAACCTGTAGCCAGTACCTTAATAATGGTAGCAAAGTTAAACAAATAGCTTCGTGCTCCTCGCCTAACCTTCTGATACATCCTCACAGAAACACTGCATTTAGCAGATAATATTCCCTGTATAAAGGCTGTACAGTAAAAGTATCTGACCGATTTAAGTTCAAGGGCTTCCTTTTATGAACTGCCGGCTCTGGGCCAGTACAAATCCAGAGAGCTCCATCAGAGCTTCAGTCAGTCAACGCCTGCCCAGCATATCAATCCTTGCCCAGTATCAACCTGCAGAAAAGTGCCATGAACCTCCACGGCATTCTGCCAGATCCCATCAGCCGAGGAGCTGTCCCGGTGAACGCGGTGTTCTCAGCGATGATTCACCCTTGTCAACATTGCCATTAGTCAGAATATTTTCAGAAGCAACTTTGGGAGCTCTTTAATAAACACGCATTTAGGCAAGCTGTCCTGGGGCAGGGAGATAAATGAGAGGCCCACTGCAAAGTTAGAACTGAAGCGTGGCAAAACAATTCTGCAAAATGTTTTATACCTTATACAATCTCTCCCCACAGAACCTCAGGAGTTCACATTAAACACCATAAATCAGACCACCTGGGGCTCCCCTATGATTATTGCAGCGGCATGCTACAAGCTCCAGTAGAAGAAACATTCCCTTTATATTGTAAGAAAGTAATAGAACATAGTCTGGCAAGTCTGCCAGGAAAATGCACAAATCAAAAGCAGGCCTTGCACAAAATCAGCTTCTGATGTGTTCGTTTGCTCTGGGTGTATGTAGCAAGCCGACAGTCAGAATCACTTTGTCCTCATTGATTACTGATGCTTTTGCCAGCAAGGTGAGTAGTATGTGGAACAGCCAATTCTAAAGAAACATCAGTTCAATGGAAAATAAGACCGAGACGTTCATTTTATTTTTGTATCTTCTCCTTTACGAATTTCAGCAGTTGGGAAAGGCGCTGGACTCTCAGCGTGAAGGCTGACGCTGTCTCCCAGGAGCGCACACAGCTTGGACGGCAGTGCCACGGCCACCGCAGCCGTGTCTGCTCCTGGAAGGAGTCCCCACGGCTCAGCAGCAAGGCGGCCCCAGGCCCAGGCAGCCTGTGGCTCCTGCCATGCTCCTAAGCCCTATTTTCATTACCAAGGAAAGGTGTCAACTGCCGAGTGCCCGAGATGACAAACACAAACGTGCGAAACCTCAGAATATTTACCCAAGTGATGGAAAGGAAAAAGTAGCCGTCTTTTCCCAGTAATATAACAGCAACTCCCTTCACTTCTGTCTTAGTCCTAAACCTGACCGTCATCATTGATGGGGGAGGAAATCTGTCCTGTGAAAACCTGTGAGAATTTCTCCTCGGAGAGGTGTTATGGACAGCTTGCCTCAAACGCCTCCTTTGGCATCTGCATTGCCCAGAAAGCCAGAAGTTAGAAGAGACTTGGTGTGTCCCTACACAATCTTTGGTAACCAGTCTGATGAGGAGCATGCCGTAACCAGCGGTTGGCTGGATGGAGGATCGTGCTGACACATGTTGAACAGCCTGTCTGGTGGCCCTCCAGATTTTTGGTGCAACTAACACATTTCTGTGGAAATGTCCTGCCTTGGGTGCAAGTTGCACGGGGAGAGCTTTCATCTTGATACAAGACAGACGTTTTTTACAGTGAGAACAATCAATCACTGGAACAATCTCCCCAGGGACGTGGTGGGTCCCCATCACTGGAGGTCTTCAAGATGCGATGGGACAGGGTGCTAGATAAGCTCATCTAGGCTCCCTGTCCCATGAAAGGTTGGACTAGATGATCTTTCGAGGTCCTTTCTAACCTGGGTTGTTCTACGATTCCATGAATCCTTGCTATCAGACCACTGAGACAGTGTTTGAAACACGCATCTCCGACTGTTCTGCAGCAAGCCCTCTCTCTCATTGCAGTGATGACATCTCCCTTCTTCGACATGTCCCAGCCATGCAATAAAACAAGGAGTGGATCTTCTGGCCGGGCTTAATGTAGTATTTTGTTTGTGGGCTTTAACAGTATGCACAAAATATGGCAGAACACATGCACAGATTCGAGGAGAGGAGGTTACTGAAGGAAAGAAAACAAGAAATGTTTGCTAGATAAGGGACTAGGGGAAAAGTAAATGACGTTTCTGTCCAGGAGGGCAACAGAAAAAAACCTTGATAAGTTAAGCTACTGCCTGAAGGGAAGTGTTTCCTAGCACTTTGCCACCTTCTGATGTTTGTTTTGGTTTAGGGTTTTTTATTATTATTATTTATATATATATATATACACACATACAGACACACAAAGACAGCACAGAATGTATGAGCTGGCAGCAATAAATTTGTTATTTCACTCTAAGACAATTATTTTTAAACTTTAGTCTTTCCTAAGAAGCTGACAGCTCAGTGGGACGAGTCATATTTGGTGGCCAAGAAAAATAAACCAACAGGCAGGAGTCTCCCTCTATTGTGGCTCACCTATAGTAGTCAGGTAGCAGGAAAGTAGAAGCAAACCTGCAGAAAACATCTCAAGTCAATGGATTTTCTCAGGCAGCACTAAAGCTGGCAAAGTAGCCTTTTGCTGCATCTGACAGGTAGGAAGTATGTCTGGAAGCCTACCAAGAGAGAAAAGGTCATGGTTTGAGCATGCTGTGTACTCTGCTATTCTCATGGCAAAGAATGGATGTCTGGGACTATCACAGTTGAGTAAGATATAAATCAGCCCTAAGGCCATTTTTTTTTCTTACTTACAGCAGGAGCCAGGTAGGTTCTTTGCAGAGCTGACTACACTGGAACCCAAAAGGTGACCCCAAGCTACCTTCAGACACCTTTTCCTCGTCTCAGGCTGAGAACGACATAGAGCAGAAAGTCTGATCTTAACCGTGTTTCATTAGGAAGCCTACAGGAATTGCTGCTATCCCAGGAAGGGAGAAGCAGGACTTGAGAATGATCTCAGAATTCAAGCCAACTTAAAAAAAAAAAGAAAAAAGAAAAAAAAATTTCTCCCTGAGCAAATTAGTTACCAGAAAAAGCATCCTCCCTTGCAGCCCATCACCTTGTTTGACAGTACCTGTCAAAGATAAAATCTTTCAATGAATTAAAGGAAGGGAAAGGCCAATCCCTCCTGGTTATGGTGCTGTGATTTATATCAGTATAATTATATCTTCATTACCGTGGGAGACTGACCGAGACCTCCAGCGAAACATTACTAGTACATAAGAACTTTTATTCTTAATTGCGATAGATCTGCTACTCTATGTCTAAACCTATTAAAACACATTGGAACAAACCAAGATTAATAGAAATATAGCGCTAGGCTACAGTTCAGATTTGTTAAATGTTAAACTAATTGCATTGCATTCTTTCCAGTCTTTAAGTGGTAGCACACTGGAACTGGGTCGTGACATTACGTTACAAGGGTAATATATAGATCATCATTTTTTACTAGCAGCACTCTCTTCCAGACCGATCTTATCTTAATATAAATTCCTAATGCTTAGTCATTACAATGCTTGCCTATAATTCAAATACCAATATCAGTTTAACCTGGAATTTACTGCAATCACTTTCCCTCTCAAAAGTGCCCTCATTTATTCAGTGAAAACTGCCATTTTGAGGGCCTCGTCTGCAAAGAGCAAAATCAATCCCCCTTGTCACGAGCAGGCTCTTCAGCTGCAGCAACACCCAGCACTTGAAGAAACTGGTGTAAAGATACAGAACACAGGCTGCCCGCTTCTCTGGATGCGCACTCAGGCCAGCTCAAGCCTAACAGCCCGCCATAACACATCTGACTTTGCAACCCGATGATACACCTGCAAAGAGCCTCACGCTTTAACGGTGGCCTAAGCAATTTGTCCCAGGGCTGTCAGAGCTGGCTCTTGCCCCCCAGCAGAGAACCTGAACCAGCAGATCCCCCTACTCAGTACTTGGCTTCTACAGAACTGCGCACACGTTTAAAGTTGGGAGTGTTCTTATCTCCTTTACACTTCATAAGGGGTAGTGTACACATCTGCATATGTGCGCGTGTCTGGGAGGGTTTAACTTTAAGGTTGCCCTACAACACATCTTTTCCAAGGTTTCGAGATTCTCCCCGCAGCCCCTGCTGGCCTGGTGGACATGCAGACTCAGTTCTCATCTGGAACGGTTCTCACTCTCAGTGCTTTATATAACATTATACCCTACACAAATAATCATGAAAATGGAGGAAAACAAGTGAAAATTTGAATTGGTTAAATAAAAGCCCCATACTAACGCAGAGCTTGTGGTATGTCCCAGAATTTCAAGATAAAGCCTAAGTTTTCCCTATCTTTTCAGTCTCTCATTGACCAAGTCGATATAAACAGCATGACCCTTAAAACATATTTCCATTTGCTTCAATTGGATTAGAAGTTTACATACACCTCTGTAGCATTAGATCCTTAATGGCATATTTTTTGGAAAAGCGTGGTTTAGTATGCATGCACGAGTATATATTAAGCCTTAATTAACTTCCTGGAAATTAATTCTTAGAAACATCTTACATCCTCACCGTGTAGTGTTTTCCAGTCTCCATTCCGCCAAAAGATGCGAGGCGCAGAGAAAACTAGGCTTAAAATATAATGCAAAAGACAAAAATCAAGTCTCTTCTAGATTAAAACTTGTACACCGTTAGCTTAGCTGAGGCTGGTACAGTCACCACAGCACAGGTCTGGCATTTCGCCTGTACCCAAGGGACCCGTTCGTTTCGGTAGACCTTCTTTTATCATCCCTATCTTTGGGGCTCCTCTAGCACCCACCCATTTACAACAAGTAAATGAGAGGCAGGATTTAACTCTGAATAGCTTTGCTTTTGCTGATCTAACTTTGACCCTTGATGACAGTTAATGTCAGGGTTTTTTTGCATTCAATTAATTTAACGGTCCAGATTTTTAATTTGCATTTCATTTAACATTTCAGATTTTTAATTTGCCAGATATTGTTTATCAAGAATTCATTTCAGCGCCTTTCACTGTACATACAGTGCATACTCCTCAGTAATTAGTGTGCAGTAAATTAATTCTCTCCTTGTTCCTTCATCAGATATTGGATTAAGAAACTTCCACTGCACCAACATAGTGAGCTAGATTAGGAATTTCCCATCCATAATACCTTTGTCTTGTATATGTTATGCTGTCTAACACTTTACACGATAAGAAATGTTATAGTTAGAAGCAGAAACCTCCAATTAATTTGAGTCACATATTTGTTTGAAATTATTAGACGCAAATTAAATGTGTTCACATGGTTCTACAGTCTCCTTTAGGCAGCCCTACATTTTCCTTAAGAAAAAAAAAAAGATGGCTGTTCTATTTATATAAAGGCATTTAAACCACCTGATGATTTTTCATCAGCTGCTATGAGCGTTAAATCAGATCCAAAGTAAACACCTCGTTTTAGATCTGCCTTCTGCATTATTTCAATATGGGCCAATGATCAGCAAAGGTGTCCTCTTACAAATCCAGGGAAGGTTACACACAACCCCAACAGAAGGGCATTACCACCACAGTCCACTGAAATTATGCATGTTTCGCAAACATTTTCACAGTTCGTTTCACCTGTTCCACATCTACTAAGACACACAGGCATGGTTGTTCCCAGGTCAGTCCAAACTAGGTGAAAACCTTTGCTCGGTGATTAAGGTTCCTCTTCTCAAACCATATTCATCTTTATCTGAAATAACCCTGCAAAACTCACCCACGTGCACGGTTTTGATGTAGCAGTCCGATTATCCCTTGTAAGATATTTTCTAACATTTTGGACATTTTTGCCCATAAGGATCAACAGAAACACTAGTAAGTTGCGTTTGCTTGGGTTTTACGATTTAAAAGTCTCCAAGTTTACGAATGCAGTGTTTTCCTTCAGTGGCAGGAACAGGGAACACGAGTGATGTGTGACAGGTAGGAGGAAACATCGCTCCCTCCTGAAGCTGTGCCTAAAATGCCTTGGGTCACGCCAAGCACCAGTGCAGGCATGCAGGGTACCCGCGCCTAGTCTGGGCGAGCCCCAGCTTTAGCTACAGAGGATGGAGGAGAGGTGGAGAGAAGGTCTGGAGGTTTTTTTGAACCAGCTCATTGCTGAGGAGTATGAACAAGGCACCCAGTATTGAAATTATCCACGGCTACGTGGATAGCTCACGCATTTCCCCCTTGCTTTTCTACTTGAACCAGCAAGACACAGAGTTACACTTGGAAAATGGTAGCAGAGGACAGCTGCTGCTTTTCTGCCCCGCTGACATCAAACACAGGACATACAGTTGTACTGAAGAGACAGAGGTGGCAACAAGGCATAGGAAAAAGATCATCGAAAATTCTGGGAAAGCTAATAAAGGCAACAGGGCTATTCCTCTCTTCCCTTCCAAAGCAGTAAGAGCTGCCATTCCACAATTACCACATTTTTAGTCAAAGGCTACAAACCTGCCAATACGGCGTGTGACCGTGGGCGACTCTCAGGTTTAGAGTGGGGCTGGTGCTCCGTCAACCAGAACAGATGCTGCCCTCCCAGTCTCTGCCCCTTCCATAAAGGTGCACAGTAGTCACAAGGAATAAAAAACCCATGAGCCTGAAGAGCAGGTCACGCATTCCCAGAGGTCACCGTAACCTCAGCTGGGGCTTACAGGAATCTAGAAAGCTTCGAATTCTGACACCAAATCATGCTAACCACTCTAGGTTTCTCTCCTCACTAATTCTAGGAGGAGGCTGTCTCACAAATTTGCTTCACTGATGAATAGAAACGGTCTTCTCATTTCCTGGTTAAGTTTGCTCAGCGCCACATATGCCTTTTTGGTTTTACCATCCTTTAATTTATTTAGGATGCAGCTCTGCCCAGTCCGGTACATATATCCATTTTATCCCCTTTCGTATGGGCAGAACGATAATGACCTGAACTAGGAGTTCATCAGAACAGCTTCCCTGCTTGCTCTGGATCCACCAGACAATGACAATTACCTTTGTAGCAGACTGTAATCCAAATTAGCTAAGAGCTGTCGACTGGCAGACTTGCCTAAGAAGCAGAAGAGCTTGGTTTAACTCTGCTCTGTACGCCTTCCACGAGTTGCTACGCCTTTCTAGAACCTGGTTTTCCAAAGAGAGAGAGGAGGACAGCATCCGTTACCTTAAATGGTTTGTACACAGATGAAAGCGTCAGGGCAGACAAGGCTCTGGGATGCTGTGGGGGCGGGCTGCAAGCACTGCTGCTTTCGGGGGTGACAACAGACACGGGGGTCTCCCTGTTCCCCTGCTATTTCTGCATTACCAAACACAGCCACCGATGCCCCGCGCTGCACGGAAACGTGGGCAGAGTAGCCGTGTGCCTCATCTCTGCTGGGTAGAGGAGACTTTCTACCTGGGGCAGCCTGTTGCTGCAGGAATCAGCTCAAGGCTGGCCCCCAGCACCCTGGCAGGGAGAAACGCAGCACACTTCACTCCTGCTGTGATGAGTGCTCTTACTTCATCTTTCTGATTACACAGGAACAGTGTTCAGTGCCCTCTTTAAGCTACTATTGCAAACAGACCCTTGATTCTTCAGGAGCAGAAATATTGGGATGTCTTGGGAGAAGACTTCACACCTGAGGGTTTTAACATAATTTAGGGAACCAAAGATTACCCAAAAGCATCAGAAGGATTCCGATAGTCTTTCTCAGCCTCCACCTGCCACCAGCTAATGTACTAAGGCTAGTCTCTCCCCACAGCAAACTCTCCTTGGGCATAGTAGGCCTGGGACACTGGAAAAGAGTCATAGAAGGTGCTTCCAAAAAAAAGTTTCAGTTCAGACTCATGACAGGCTTGAATATAAGTACCCTGAATCCTACAGCAAAGTTCCCTTTGACTCCCATGGCATGAAAACAAGGACAAGCTGACACAAACTCATCTTCTGGGGTTTTAAAGAGCGGAGGCAAGAGAAACATTTATAAGCAGGTTCCGAAGGCAAGGCAAGCGCCATGTCTGATTCAGCTTAGCTGTACCAGGGGAGGGGGCAGAAACAAGAAGAGAAAAACCTGCTGTTTCTTTCTTAATGAGACGACCAACAAATACTCCTGAAGATGGGGCTGCAGTTGTCTGTCTTCTGCTGCTGCTCATAGTGACGAGGGTTGCACTGACGGGTAGCAAGAGCACAGAGACCCCGTGCCAGCCCCACGCTCCAAGCCACTGCCTGTGTCGGGGGTGGGCGGGGGGGAGATGCCCGAGCCGCAGCCCCTGCCAGCGCCGCCCAGGATTTTGTACGTGCCCCTAATCGCGTGGCAAGGCACAAACTTTGTGACTGTCTCCTCCTCTGACAGCTATTTGCCAATGGACACAGAAATGGCACAATTTGGCCCCAAGCTCTCTATTAATTTCAGCAAAAGAAAGCTAATCATCAGTATGGAAAAGGGCTTCCTCAGCAGGAGACGCTGAACAAAAGCGGATCTCTAAGGCTGTGGCGAGTTGATAGTAATATTTATTTTCCTATTTGGCCCCATCAGTTCAAGCAACACAAAAACCAGTGATCTTACAAAAGTGCAAAGCGACGTGAAGACCCTCCATGTCACATTTCTCCTCTGGTTGCAACACGTTTTGCCTTATTATAAGAGATAATGTTTTATTTCATTTAGAAAGTTCAAGCATTTTAATCTAAAACGTTCCCGTTTATTCAGTAAATAGCCTATCAGGATAAAGGGTCACTGAGTATGCCAAGGGAAAGTATATCTTTTGAATTAAAGGATCGAAAACTCAGTCAGGCAGAATACTGGTTGCTCTCAAGAACATTATGGGAACTAATGAAAGAACCCGATTTCCTGCCTTATACAATTAAGTAATCAGCTGCCTTTGGTTACCCCTAACAACTTACACAGACAAGGGGATTACTAAGCAAACAGACTGCAGCATTTCAGAATACACAGTCACCGGGAATGCTGAAACGACATGCATTCCCAGGGGAGTCACTACCTTTTCAATTTTAAGAGAAGGAAGTGGGATTATTAAAAATTTAGGACTTGGCAGACCTTTACAGAAGTGCTCTGGCTGATGTAATGTGCACTATCAAAGCCGAGTACAAAAATAACCCTTGCCATCTGAAGAATATTTCCCTTACTACCTATTCTCCAAGACACAGTGAATTCCTGATCTGGTCTAAATGAAGAGATGCTTAGATACAATGCAGAACTATCTTGTTCGGACCAGAATAGATTCCTATGATCATGCATTCAAAATGAAGCATTATGTTGTGGCATACCGCAGTGAAAAAGAACCGTCTTAAACAAATGCCCTAGGTTCAGCTGTGGGTAACTTTTATTTCTGAAAGGTAAGGAAAATATTTCTTAATCTCTTCAGAGTGACTTAGTTTTCACAAGTACAAAATAAGCAGCGAACAGCCTCCCCCGCTCCCTCCGCAGGCGCCTGCTGGGGACACGGTTTGCAGGGTTTCAGTTCTCAGTGGTCACTAGAAGTTTATTAGAGATTTATGACTTTGGCGGCAGCCGTGCTAAGAAGTTTTGGGGGTCTGCCCCTAAGCCAACACCACGACGAGTGGTGGAATAAATGTAGCTTAGTTTTCTCCTAGCGGGGAAATAGCATTTGGGGTTCCCTTCTCTTCCTGCTAATGGACTTTGCTGTCTGCTTTTCAGCTAATTGGCACTGCTGGTAGCGGGACGGGGAGCGTCATAACACCCCAAGGTACTCCCCGGAGCACTCCGCAGCCCTCCGGGGAGCCGAGGGGAACTGCTGTTTTCTGTGAGGTCACTCAAACCTGCCAAATAAAAATCTGAAAGTCTGCCAGGGAAAAGAGGTGACAAAGTTATTTACAATTTGATGAGAAAGAAAAGATAATGGGAGAAAGAACATGAGCAATAGCCTTGTTCTAGAGTGACTGAATGCCCAAAGTAAAGAAAAATTAAAATGCTCCGCTGCTCACTTGAAACCGCCGAACGGAGTGCTAGAAGAGCTGAATGGAATAGTGCTTCAGAAATAAGGTAAATATTCGCTCTGACTTGCTATTATCTGCCGAGGCACTAGAGACATATTAAATAAACAGCTGTGCAATGTTGAAAATACTTCCAAAAGAATAAGAGAAAACTGTCAGCGTTGCCAAAAGATAACATAGAAAGAGGGAAGAAAAAAATCTTGTAGTTAAGAGACATGGAAAGTGAAATTTATTGTAAAAGTGCATTGCCTCTCTTGGTTTTTAACAACGTGAACTCTCCCGCACCATCTGGCTCCACTGTCCCCACCACAAGGTGATCTAATTATTGGGGAAACATTTGCTAACAACAGCACCTGGCTGCTGTTTGGTGTTTAACTTTCTCTTCCTGCTCCCACAACCTCAGGTTCACACGGCTCAGGCGTATCTGCAGTTTCACATGGATAAAATAACAATCTTACTCGGCCAATGGTTTCAAATCCAATAAATGACTTGCTTATGATTATTCGATTGACAGACTTTGAACTGCCACAAAACACCATGATTTTCCATCTCATTTACCATCCCATTCTGGGCAGATCCAAAACCAGCTCCAAGATTTCTGGTTATTTAACTTGCCCTCCTTCCCCAGTGTCCTCAGGTGTCGAGGTTTGGGTAACGTGCAACTGGGTGCTGCGGAGCAGGTGGAATTTATAAAGAAGGTTAGGCAACCTGACATCAGAGATGGTATTAACCACCGAAACACAACCTCAGGTCTTTGCGTTGTGCTGGTGGGTCAGATTTAGCTGCAAAAGGATCCTCGTCCAATTCCAGCCACAGGTACTAAAAGCGCCACTAGAAGTCCTCCCTTGCAATCCTTCGTGTGAGGTCGGCTGCACTTTCTAAACCGGAGGAAGCCGGGAGGCCAGACTTCACAAGGCGCCGCGCTGCTGCCTCCCGCCTCGGGCCACATCCCGCGATCAGAGTGGAGCGTCAGGCACCCGCTGAGCTAGCCGGAGCATCAGGCACCCACTAGCCGTAGCTACCA
This sequence comes from Anhinga rufa, assembly GCA_013400875.1. Taxonomy (NCBI): domain Eukaryota; kingdom Metazoa; phylum Chordata; class Aves; order Suliformes; family Anhingidae; genus Anhinga; species Anhinga rufa. The sequence goes on from VZTV01032137.1 coordinate 42,303, forward strand.
TCCGCCTGGCCTGGGGGGCAAGCAGCTTGTTGGCACAACAAGCCTGTTCCTTGACTTCTCTTAGGCGCCATTTGGGATAGAACATCACATGGCCCTCGTGTTGCTTTTAGTACACACTGCCGGCTGGTATTTTCCTGCACGGCCTTAGAGAGCCAACACTTGGCAACGCACAGCTCGCTCCCTGCCTAGGCACATTTCTGTCCTGTCAATCAGGATCTCCCTATTCCACACTGCCTCCTCTCGAGCCTCCCGAACAACGAGCCGTGGAGCCAGCAGCTGGGATTCACGCGACCAGACTCAGATTCCTGGACATAACTTAAAGAGAGGTATTTCCCTCCTATTTAGATACACACAGAACAGGTTTTCATTTCAATAGAAAATATAGTTGTCTTAATAATAATTATGTTATATAAAAATATTATTATACTATATTTATTTTATCTAGTATATCTTTATAGATAAATATCTTATTGTATAATAATACTAATTATAGAAATTAAAATATAAATATAACAAATAATTACATAAGATATTTTTAATGCTTTTTTTTTTTCCTAGGAAACTTCCCATACTCAACATTATTCTTTGCTTTCCCAAAACCGGAGGCAGGCTTAGTGCCAAGAGACAGCGAGACCTGGAAGAGCGGACTTGGATCACAATCCGGATAGGGGCTTACTCTACAGAGAGGCAACTAAGTAAACTGAGATGCCTTACAGCAGGCAAGTGGTTTATTTGTATTGCTCTGCCATTCTGCAGGTGGAGTAACATAGCTCAGGGCTAATGACAGGGGACTTCCCTTGCATCACTTCTGCCACAGCGAGCCAGGTCTCTGCTAACTTCCCACGCACCTCTTTAACCGCTGTTCTTTGGCAGAGCAGGTCAGTACACAGCCGAGGCTGCACTCGCTGGGGATGCTGCGCCAGATCGCAGAGGAGATCCATCCTCAGTGGTCTTCAGAGAGACACCCGTAACTGTCACAGGGGAGAGGTAGCAAGGATATTTCCCTATTCCAGCTGGGAGGGTTAAAAAAAGAATAAAAAGGAAAAAAAACAAACCACATGGAAAGAAAACCCCCCACCACATACCACAGAAAGCATCAGATCCAAACATCCCGATTTCAAACGCTGACTATAAGAGTCAGTGACCGACGTTGCACAAACAAAAACGCAGCCAATAAATAAGCTGTGCCTTCCAACTACACTTTGCAAAGTACAAGAATTGCTGGAAGTTTATATCGTTCCATGGAGAGCAACAGCAACACACCTAGAAATTTTCTTGATATCTCATGCCAGAACTCTGAACACAGAAGCATACAGCAGATATTTGTATCTGTAATTGCATAAATCTAGGAACAAAGCTAAACTATCAGCTTACCAAGCAAGAAAAGGGCATGGCGTGCATAGAGATGGCAGAGATTAAAGCGGCAAATTAGACTAACAGTAATAATGGATGACTTCAGCTCCTTCCTATGCACTACTTATGTGCCGCAATGTTCACAATGACTTTTCTTACTTAGGCATCTTGAGAGATGATTGCTCTTCAGATTAGAGAAAAAGCAAATAATAAACTGTAAAGGATCAAAATGGGTACTTCATACAGCTTCTTCTGCAATACAAGAACAGGGAGATGTTCAGTGACACTAAAAGGCAGCATACCTTAACGGAACATGTTTAAATGCGTAATTTCTTGCATCCTACGGAAAAATCTGTCCTCACTCTCTCATCTTTCAGGGTGACAACACTGGGAGCAGGGGTGGTTTTATCCTCCGTCTTGTCTCCCTGTACCCCTTTTATACAGATGATCTCATTCACAGATTCACCATATCTTAGTGACTCTAAAAAGCCACATCTCTACTCCAGATCTCCCTGCTGTTCCAAATGGGATCTTTTTCTACTGCTAGCATATCCATGAGGGATAGGGCTTTAAAAAAAAAAAAAAAAAAATAGTCGGACCACATCCAAAGCAGATGTATTAAATTCTCTCCATTCCCAGTTTTGTCCTTTCCTCACCGTTGACCACCATCTTCCCCATCACTCATGTCCATTCTGTCACGGACATGACATTGATACAGGTGAGGTCTCCATACTCCAAGAGTCACCCTAGATTCAGAGCTTCCTCTGGAGTCCCATAGAGACTATTTCCACAGTTCTGCATGACATCAGGCGCTTGAGCCAACTCTTACCTAAGCCATCTCATAGCAGTTCCTGCCACTATCCTCTGGCCACAACTGCACACCATAACGTTTTGCTCCTGTCTCATCATGGGGAAGGGATCATTTCTTAGCTCTTTGACTATATGTTCCATTTCACAGCTGGGTCACCTCTTCTATTACATCAAATATCAGCTTATCTTTCTTGGCAAGGTCTTTCACAGCTTATCCCTGACCCCATCTTCTGCATCATCATCCCAATATACCAGACTGAAAGACTTGTTACATTTACAGAACACCACCTTCATGATTCCGACCACACTACCTCTGCATTCAGTGGAAATTTCTTCCAAGCACCTGCAAGACTATTAGCTCATTCATGTCCTCTCCCAACAACCTCACCAAAAGCCACAGGTGATGCTTTCACAACGCACATTCTGTGGCCACTGCTTTTCATGTTGGTCAAAGTCTCATAACACTCTTGCACCTCTTTCTACCCACCTCTAGTTCTTCTCCAAGAAGATCTTTGAGGCAGCAATTAACTTTTTGTTCTGTTTGCTTAACACAAAGAGGTCCAGCCTTTGGACAAATAACAAGCACCTACAGTATTCATCCCAAAATACCATTGGTATAAAGAACTTTCATAGTCCTGTTTATATGTCGATGCATGATTTATCCTATTACCCAGAACTTTTTCTTTCTTTCTTTCTTTCTTTATTAACGAGTCAGGAGAGCCCATATGTTCCCACTATGGGTTTTATTGTATTCCCTCTTGAAGAATCTATTACTGGCCCTTGTCAGGCTACTGACTATGGCAGCAAGGAAACCTCTTTCTATGCAGGCTGATAGATGAGCCAATAAATTCTAAATCCACTGCCATGGATGCTTCAATTATTGCTATTCTTTTTTGTCATCTGTTATGTATTAACTGTCTCCTTGGGACTGGACCAGTTGGCCGTACTGAGCAGGGTGAAAAGTCTTCTGTTGCATTAAAAAAAGAAAACTGGTCCCGTAGAACTTGATAGGGAGGATGAGAGGAATATTAAAGTAGGAACATTTTCCGTAGGAGCAAGAACTCCCTATGGAAAAGGGAGACCTCGCATTGTTTGCTCATTGTTTTCATCAGCTGCACTGCTGATTAGAAGCTTTACTGCAGAATATTTAGCAAAAGGGACTCTGGATATTTTAGAAGGGGTGGTTGGCTAGAAAACCAAGGAAAGACAACGGATCCAAACAAATGTTGCATGGGCAGAAAAAAGCAAAGGACATGTCACAAAAAGAAAGAGCAAGTCTTACAGAGAGGCAAATTCTGAAGTGTTAATATCAGTTAGATACTCAAGTTAGGATTTTCCACAAAAATATTAAGCCAGCGATAAACTGTTTATACTTAAACTATCTTAAAATACCCACAAAAAAAAAAAAAAAACACCAAAACCACACAAAACCGCATCTGTGTAGGATTCTGGAATGGGAGAGGATGAAAAGGGATGAGTGAACGACAGCGAGTGCATAGTGCACAATGCATAATGTTAACAGGGGATTAGAAACCCTTTAGCCCCTGCAATAAAAACATGCCAGCCAAATCTGCATGCATCTTCTAAATGGGAAATACTGCAATATTTGGGTATTTATAATAGGCCATGGTCTTTTTTTTAATTAGAATAAGCTAAACTTTTAGTAGAATTCAGACTATAGAAGCGTCACATGCAAAACGCAGCGACATCGCACTTTCCTAACCAGCATCACCACATGCACCTAGTGCCAATCTGCTGTTAGATTTACAGAACTATGCTGGGTTATTGCTCAGCCCAAAACACATCTCTGGTACAGACAAACGACGCTGAAAGTGATGGATTAGTTGTATGCAATCCATCTGACAAGCATCAGAAAGTGGAGAGCAGGGAGGGGAGGGGGGGGAACCACCTTTACCAAAGCCACGTAACCTGAGTTAATGAAATTATATTTAACTAAGGGTGTGTATTTAGACTCGATCTTACCTTGGTGACTTAGCCATTAGTAGGAATTCATTGTTTACCTCCACGATTCTTATCGCTACTTAGGCAGTGTTTGCACGTGATTTTCAACTGATTGCTCAACATGCTCTATGTTAGACTGTTTTGAAATAAATGAAAACACAGCAAGATCACAGAGGGCTAATCTCAATTATCTAATCTGCTTAAAACTGCATGGTTTCTTTTCTTGTTGAGGCCACATTACAGCTTCCTCTATGGGCAGACCTGTACCTACTGACGCCAAACCAGACATCTGTTTCTTCTTTTGCAAGACTAAAACTTTTTTTTATCGGTGAAATGGAAACAGTTATTATTCCAAATTACTTTTCTTAGGTCAGCTGAGGATCACTCCTCAAGAGGTAATAACGCCCTATGATGATTATGGGCTCTTATTGACATCCGTGATAATTGTGGGTATTTGATTTACATAATGGACCCTGTCTCTCAAAAAAAAAAAAATAACCACCACGGACCTCTGAGGATTTGATCATAGGATGGTGAACATTAAGCTCTGAGCACCTCCAAGAAAGCTGGATAGCTCCTAAAGACTGTAATGATACAGAGGAGGGGAAAATCAAATCTCAATCTTCTAACCTGAAGTCTACACCCCTGCTGACTCTGGAGCACAGACCCTGTCCAACAATTCATGAAAAGAACAGAAAAGCAAAGAGAGTTCCTGGAAAACCATTAAGCCAATGGGCGACTTACAAAAACAACACAGGAAAGAAAAGAATTTGCAAACAGCTTTTGCAGTTTGTGTGTTTGCACTGACTGGAGAACATAACAGCCAAAACTCTCTCGCCCAGAAGGAATATGTTTCAGCCTTATGCAATCGGTTCTAAGATTTCACCTGGCGCACAGTTGAGCTTCACAGCCAAACTCCCCGAGTAACTTCAATTTCTAGGTCAACTTCTTCCAAAGATAAGACGAAAAAATAGCTTAGCAGCTAACGAGTTAATGCAGACATTAAAGATCGATGTCTCTGTTGTCTTCTTAGAGAATAAGTTTGCCCCTGGGACACGTCTTTCCAGCAGCTGGAGCCCCTGGGGCAATTCATGAGAAAGGAATTCTAGGAACACTTCTGCTTAAACTCAGTGCAGTGCACACTCTGCCTCTGCCTACACCAGCCACCCTTATGTATCCTCTACCGCAGGGTAGAGTAACAGAGCACTGCCCTTGTACCCCGCAGTCCTCGTAACAGGCTCCCGGCAGTAACAGCTGGGTAAATAAATCGGAAGTATCAGAATATGCTATTTTAAAAGTGGGAAATGTTCATACCAAAAGCTGTCAAACATCTGGTTTTGAACTATGTGGCAAAACTTCGCTGCTCTTTCCACCACCCCCCTCCACACTTTCATCTTCCCCATCATACTATTTACCCTCGAGTATCTGATTTCCTCTATGATTAGACTCGACCACTTTTTCTTTCAGACTTCGTGACTATCCGTTGCTTCTCTGGGACTCTCCACAGCGTGCCGCATGCACAGGGCACCACCACTGAGGGAATAATCGGCGTTCAGTGCCAGGGCGAAGCATGTCGGAGCAGCAGGAGTTAGAGCAGCGCTGGCATTTTCAGTACAGTACACTCCGGTAAGGAAGGGCCCAGCTCAAGATGGAGCAACTGAACGGCAAAAAGACGCTGTAGGTTTGCTTAAGACTTCCTGAAGTCTCAGCGCTTGCCTGATGACCTTCCTTTTGAGACAGATCTTTATTACAGCTTTTTAGCCAGGAGTTCAAAGGAGTAGCACTGACAAAATAAGAGAGATGATTCCCTCCACACCCCAGATCTCAGCTTGCCAGAGCGGCAAGGAATTATCTCGCAACCTTTTCTTCTTCCATACAACAACATGAATACTCAATCAAGAAGCAGCAATGAACATAAAGGTTCAGAGACAATCCCTGGTTAAGCACCGGCATTTGCATGCTGTCAGAATTATTTGAACTTCTTGAGTCTGCAAAATGAGGTTGAGCTTTTCCCCAAGAACCACCACTGTCTGATTACGTTCCTCCTGCGATTCATTCTCAGTAAAAGGAAAAAAAATCTGAAACATTGATTTTCCCAAAATATGACAAGATACTAGTAAGAAAACCACATTGAACCAATACATCAGGAGAAAGGGAAAGCAAGACTGAACAGCATACGCATTTTCCTGTATTTGAGCAGCGAAAACCTTCGGTTTTAGGAGAGTTCAGACTTCAATGACAGAAGTCCACCACCCCTCGAAAACAAATATGCCAGTGGAAAGTCTGGCCACTTTCCTGCCGCAATGCTTCGTAGAAAGCACAGCTTCTTTAGTTTAATTTTACGCATATGCCTGGGTCTGAGAATCAAAGCTCCCTGGTTTTACTTCAGCATTGTGTCCAGAGCTGTCCAACAAGTACTAGCAGCTTGACCACGTACTGTTAGAGTAAGACTAACTCCGGACCGTTGATTCCCTCGCGGAGCCAACAGGTCACAGAGATTTTCCCTAGCACAACTGGCTTGCTGGCATACGGCAGGTTTGAGCTTCATTTTTGCCATGAGACTAAACTGGTGAGTGTCCACATAGGACACAAAGCCTTAATTAGTACAGGGCAGCAGCAGCTCATTATAGCCAGACTGGCAACAAAACCCTATGAAAAATGAAATGGAAGTATCCTTGAGATTCCAAAACTAAGGGAAATTAAAAGGATACCTTTCCAATAATCATAACATGAAAATATCTGAAAAAACCTGTTTTTTCCACATGGCAAAACAGCACTATTTGGTCTGCTGCAAAAGGAGGAGACAAAAATAAAGTTTTGCTTTTAAAAAAACCCACAAATTTAAGAGACTTGATCAGTCTGAAAACCTTTTTTTTTTTTTTTAAACAGCCACAAAGCAACATTACTGTTGCCAAAAGTTAACATTTTACCACAAGATTTGCGATAGCCTGATGGCAAATAGCAGGAGTTTCATAAGCGCCCCAGTTCCTGGGATCTTATTGCTTTTTAAGAATCTATTTTATTTACAAGGCACATATTTCCAACCCTCACTGATGTGGGCAAAGTAATATTTTCCATCCCTTTTCATTGTTTTGAAAGATCTGGCTGATTGAATAGTAAACATTTGGGGTTGCCCATATGTATTTCACTATTTTTCTTGCCTGGGCAGAGGCTCAGAGAACACTTCTCTTGCCAGAAATACTTCCTGGCTAATAATTTCTGGGAATACTTGATCACTATTTCACAGGGCACTGGGACAGATTCTTCACATGAGGCCAGCAAAGGAGCCTGCCAGAGAGTAACACGCATCTTGCCATGCCACCCCCCAGAGAGGAAAGCCTTCTATACGTAGCTTTAGAGGCACCTGCGAAGGAGGATGCTGCCTCTGTTCTACCCGAAAGCAGTCGGCTCCCGCTACCGTTGGTGAGTCAGGCAATACGCAACTTATCTCAGAAAAATCCAGATTTAGTTTTGACGTGCTGCTCTTTCCATTTCCTCTTTGCGAGGTAGCGCGTGCCTGTTCACACTCGCTTGCCGGCGGCGTTTCGCTCTGGCAACCAGCAAAGCGATTGCTGGGACTATCAAATCAAGCAGACGAAGACTGACTCCTTCTCACTCAAAATATTATGCAGCACAATTCCTCAGTTATTTCCTTGCAAATGAGTCTGACAAGTGCTGTATAATGTGCAAACCAAGTTACACAAACAAAAGCACGAGAGAGCATGAACAGAAATAAAATTATACGGAACAAACTTAGAACAGTTGCGAGGCTGCACAGACAGCAATTAGTTGACTGGCAATGCAATAGAAAAGATTAATTTACCATTCAAAAAACCCTGAAGAGCACGTATAACATGTACTCCACACGAACCAAAGACAATGGTTCCTCAGACAGAAGAGCTGTATTGACACCAGCATGAATATACTTTTTTTTTCTTCCCTCTATGCCAAAAAATGTATTTTCTAAGGAGTTTTGTCCCAGGTGGTGATGGGAAGATTCCTGAATTCTATCACCAAGTCATTATGTGACCTTAACGAAAAAGATTCACTAAGTGCACCGGGTCTCCATTTACCTATTGTAGAATAGGTATATAATCATAACAACACTTATCAATAACGCAGAAGGGTTGTGAGACTTAATTAATTGTTAAGCACTTCAAGGTCCTCAGCTGCAGAACGGCAATCTTTATTAATTAAGTTCTATTTATCAGCTATCACATCCCTTACTTATGGAAATACACCAATCATCGTCTTTATAGCAGCTCTAGACATTTTTTAATCCATTAATTTTTTTGCCAGATTGTAGTCCAAGGATTTATTTTTATGATCATCTAGAAGTGACTGATGGGTGAGGGAGAGCACGTCGTATCGGAACTCCACATTTGCTCCCCCACTGTAGCCCCCTTCGCTCTGCCAGAGGTAGGTAGGGGGGCTACCACTTACTAAAATTTGGCCAATTAAATCCAGCTGGAATCTATGCAAATAGAACAAACAGACATCTTTTTTTTCTCTTCCAATTCATCACCTGCTGCAGAGGTAAATTTTACCATTTCCCCCTCACAAACAATAAATAGGATATCACCAGTCTGGTTAAACATAACAATTCTGCCCCAAAACAATAGGCGTCATTAACATAACGACTGCTTCTGCTTAATGCCCTTTAAAAATCAGGTTTTCAACATAGGCTTTCTAATGCAAAGCTCAAAAATAACTGTTATGCATGACCTGGCCTTTGCACCTAGGGAGGCAATGCAAGAACATCAAACAGGGCTCCTCTCAACTCCTGCAAGTTTCCCCAGTAACCCACCGACCACTTCTGGCCTGCACAGCCCCGCAGGAACGTGTCCACCATCTCCAGCTGAGCAGAATTCTACCCACAAAGCTTAAACAGCATGTACAGCAGTCCTTTTGGGTTCAGGGTCCAAGCTGTAAAGAACTAAGCGAATGCGTAAAGTTTGGTTCCACTTTAATAAGTGAAAAGGAAATGACAGTTTCCGTAGTATTACCTGGGGTGGGAGGGGGAGGAAGGAGATCAGTGAATGAAAAATATCCGGGGAAAGAAAAAACATTATTTATCTTTCTATTTTTGGATATTCACTCAGCTTTTTGGGGGACCTGGGGAAAAAAATGCACAAGTGACTTTCAATCTGACAGTTGTGAGTGATCACAGAAGTAATATTCTGTATGCAACAAAGCTAAGCAGCTCTGCCGTCTGTCAAAAATAAGAGTGAGCATTGTCTTAGGCAGTAACACTTGATCTACTATTAATCCATACCTCAGAATAGACTTAAAAGGTATTGACAGCTTCAAGCAGAACATGACAATGTACAGGCTCTTCTGAATTCCTGAGGGAAATCCGGATCTATAGGTAAAGCTACCTTTGGCGGGGGATCCAAATTCTCTCTCTTTACAAGTGCCCTAGATTCGTTATCATTACTTCGCCATTACATGTGCCAGTATAAACAAACCGCTGGGCATTGATGAGCCCAACTTCATGAAGCATCCGAGAACGCGTGTTTGGAAAGGGATACCTCAGCTTGGGAGCATTCTGAAGTAACCTACAAATCAGCTAACCCAGTCAAAAGATAACTCACTTGAGAGCGATATAATTACTTTCAGTTTGCTTAAAGCCAAGGAAAAGTTGACACAGTGATTAAAAGGAGGGGGGGAGGGTGAGCGAAGGAGGAAAAAAAAAAGTTACTTTATACTGCTTGAAATTGGGCTGTTGTGAGGCCTAGGACCTGAGCTTATTTGAAGAAAGATTATCTTGACAAATTGGATAAACATTTTGTGCATGACAGGACGCTGATGGAGAGTCTGTTCTGCAAGCACACCTGGGGGATAGTTTGCTTAGTGTGTGACCAAGGTGTTCAGCTAACCCCGAGTCCTCCCGGGGCGCTTTGTTTACCCTGTGACAGGTATAGGCAGATCCGAAGCCCCAGTCTCCATAACAGCTCCTGCAGACTGCAGATGCATTTCACTCCCTCCCCCTTGGGACAAAATACTTCTCGGCTAGACGAGTCCACAAAAGGCTCCACCAGACTGCCACAGATAATAAGTTTGCATTTAAGGAAGCCTGCAGGCTGGCATGCCCCTCGACCAATGCAAACAAAGCGCTACACCTCCACCCCTCATCCTCCTCACCCTCAGGGCTGACTACAAGGGACCACTCCAACACCCTGATAGAGTCAAGCAGCGAAAGAAAAACATGTCTATAAACACAGCCTATGGTTAATTAGCAGGGGATTGAGCAATGACTGTGTAGACTCTCCACTTCCCTGCAGCAGAAAGCAGGGGTGTAAAAGTCAGCATGGCCATTTCGTTCTGCCTTCACCTCACTTCACACAGGCTGAGCGGCAGGGACCCTGGACCAAGGCGGCCGATGACCACCGGGCAGGTTGTTGGCGACACCTGCTAGCATCGCCTGAAGGACTCTGCCCAGGCGGGCAGCAAGCACATTTTTGCCTCTTACAACAGCAGCGGCTGTACTGGCAACTAAACTCTGCAGATCCCAGCGATCCACCCTCAGGGGTTTTTTCACGCGTTTGAAGTCAGGCAGACAAGGATTCTCTTCTCAAACCCCACAACATTCCCAAAGCTGCCACGCACCACTCCCTGCACCTTTTTGGGGCGGGCTGGGTTCCAGCCAGATGAGCTCTGGCCAGATGGAGAGCTGGTTCAGAGGCAAGCACTAGTGCCAGAGCAAAGGAGCAGAAGGATGGGGACAGAGTAATAGAGAGTGGTAAAAGAGAAACACTTTAGAGAAGCTGAAGCTGTTATGGGAACACTATTTAGGACTACAGAGGTTTACACTAGCAGATGATAAAAAACGCAGATCAGAACTTGCTTTCTCAAATGCCAAAAATTTTGGCCAAAGACTGTGCTTAGAAAAGTGAAGAAATAACCAATTCCCTAGAAAAAACCCCTCCCCAGTGAGTTTCAGCTTGGCTTTTGCCTGCGCTTAGTCCGCGAGCATGCCCTTGGCCATTTCCTACCTCCAAAGCAACAAGCAGAGCCCAGAGGGCAGGAACAGAGACAAATTCCTTGGAGAAAGGATCAGAGTGGGGCTCCCCTCACCTTGCTGCAGGGCGGGACAAGGCAATCTCTAGAGGAGGTCGACCCTGGCCACCAGCTGCCCTGAAGCTAGCTGCCTAATTTTTGGGTGGCTAAACTGAAGGGGCTGTATGCCAACTCTACTTAGCTGAGGCGAGCACACCAGTACATGGTCTCAAGGAAACGAGAGCACTGAACTGGCAAACTTCAAGCCAGATCTGATTAAGCGTCCTGCAAAGTTGCTATCAAGCAGCATGGGGAGCGAGGGTTATCCGTTTTACACTCTGGCAGCACATCATCCCAAATCCTAACCCTCTACCTCACCCTAATCTGCTCTGTTTGGGGACAACTGGCTTTCTCTACCTCTTCTTATTCATAAGACATTTTAACTGGGGAGATTAGAATTAGGCATCTAACACTGACAGCTTGGATTGACCCTTTGGACATCAGCCATAGATGATATGTTTTAGTTGGGAATGGCCCATAATGCTTCTACCTCTTGTGTCCACTAGACTATGAAGGCAACTAAGCACTGGTGACTTGCCATGTAGCACAAGGATGTTACTATTGCTTACTAGACCAAGGCAGGACGACTACAGAGATGTTCATGGCGTTTATTCCAAGTGCTAAGAAAGGGCCAGTTCCCTAAAGCAACAACCACTTCTGTACCCCATCAATAAGTTATTATTCTTCCTTTCTGACTAGCAGTGACGAGCAAACAGAACTAAGCCAGAGCTGCTCTGCAGCAAGGCTGTGCCACCTAACACAGATTTGATTTAAAAACCACAGAAGAAACAAGGAAGCACTATCAAATACCTCAGAAATGTTTAAGAGAAACTATTTTTAACTTGGGAAGGGTGCGGTACCTTCATTGATTTTGTCTTTCAAACCTAATTTTCCAGAATAGCTGCCATCACTGTATTCAAAAAGCAGCAATCAAAGCAGTAAAAGGTGTAGTAAAATTGCTTTCCTCTGGAATTTGCAGGCTTTAAAATGAAGGACTTGGGGGACGGGGTCCAAAGTGGCA
>VZTV01032138.1:10308-25040 GCA_013400875.1 Anhinga rufa
CATGGCGGGGCCGAGCGGGCCTCCCCTCGCAGGCGGGTGGCCGCAGGGCAGGGCCCGAGCGACAGCCGCCTGCTGCGGGACACGCCGGCAGCAGGCGCGGGAGGGTCGGTACCACACGCGTGGGTCGGACGTGAGCCCTTTCTTAACATCATTTACGGATTTATTTCTTTTCCGCTGTGAGGAATAACTCGGCCCCGCTGTAGCCCGGGCCTTAGGCTGTGAGGTGCAGGCTGGCAGCGGTGCTGAAATCAAGCACGGGAATCAAAAATAGCACATACCTGCCTGCAAAATGCAGCAGGATCGAGTTACAGGCGCTGGCAGTTATCCAAAGAATGCTGTTGCAGAAGTGCTCTGGCACAGCTGGGATGATAATGAAAAATAGCAGCCCGGAATAATGAAGTGAGTTAGAAAAAAAAAAATGACCTTGTTTCTGTGGGAGAATAGAAAAGTGAGAAACCAGAGCTACTGCAAAATGCTGAGTGGGGAAAAAAATGTCAAAACATACCAGTTCTGAATCAAAACCTTTTCTCTCTGAGGTGGAAGCGAGGGGAATACTCTAGGGAATCCTTTTGTCACCTCGGCAGATTTTGGCATCAGGCCCACAGCTGTACGGGACTGGAAACCAGCTAGATTTTTGAACAGGCTTCACATTTCTAAAGGCATATATGGTTCTTTCTTATTCTGCCTATTATGCTTTTACAGCCTAATCTTGTAACTTTGTTGGATTTACAATTTGTTTCTATCCTGCCTTACTAAGCAAAAGTAAGAAACCAAAGACTTCGCTTGCTGCATGCTTGGCTTCAGCCCGTTCAGATGTACAGCAACAGTAAACAGACTGGTTTCCTCTAAGCTGCCATCTGCATTCTTCTGGCATTCAGGAGAAAGTGCTGACAGTCTGCTTTTCCCCAGAAATAGCCAGTGGTTGTAGCATGGCCTTCTCACTAGAGGTTCTCAAAAAATGGCAAAACTGATCAGAAATCTTCCTGTCAGAACTTTTTTCCCTCTCTCTTATCCACAGTTCCTAAAGACATACTTTTCTCTTTTAGGCTTAAATACAAAGTGAATAAGAATGTCAATAGTCACGGTCCAGCTTGGTCAGTGTGGTAATCAGATTGGTCATGAGGTGTTTAATGTTATCTGCGGTGATGTCCATGGCACACATGGGTTGTGTTCCAAGAAGGAGAATGAATCCTACCGTGATGCTTGCAAAGAACGTTTTTTCAGTGAGGAGGAATCTGAAGGTACAGCATTTCAGTGTTTTTTTCCCACAGAGGGTCTGGTTTCCAGCCTAATACAGAGAAGAGTACAGAAATAATAAAAGTCTTTTACCTTCAGTCTTGGAGAATTGTCACAACCCTCTGCCTTCACAAAATTGCGAACAACCACGGAAGCAAAATTAGTGACGTAACGAGCCTGAGACCACAGAGCAAGTCTGCCAGTAACACAGCAGGAAGTGGAGCATATATGCATAATCTTTCCTTCCAAACATCTGCGTTTTCTACTGTAGATAGATTGTACCATGGAGCAGGGCCCAGAGTATCTGAATTTGGTGCTATCAAATGCATTAAGTGGTTTCTTTCCTGAAAGATCTGTGGTCTCCAGATTTGCCTTTGGAACAATAGATCGTTCTCCAGAAGTCCAGGGCATTGCCAAGTACTCCTTTCAGTACCTGCCTGTACTGTCCCATTAATAATTCGGCTTATGTGGGTGGGAGGAATACAGTTTAGGCCCTGGTGAAAGTCCGTCCATCTTGCATAAACAAGTTCTAATATTGGCACGTTATTATTAGTTTTGTTTTTCTTCCTATCCAGTACCTGTTGCCCGGGCTGTGCTTGTGGACATGGAACCTAAAGTAATCAGCCAAACCTTATCAACAGCCGCCAGGTCTGGCTACTGGAAATACGATGATCGGTCGCACTTCTGTCAGAAGCAAGGGTCTGGGAACAACTGGGCAAATGGGTATGAACAATTGTTCCAAGCTTCACTAAGGGAACTGTAGAAGCTAACGAGCTGTCTAGACTCTCCACGAGTGGTAGTATTGGAGCTGAGCGAGCTACAGAGTATATAACATTAACTTGATTTATTTTTAAGTTAGAACAGCAATATATAGAGCAGCAACATTTCTAAATGGCTTTTTGCAAGGCAAAATTGCTATTTACAGTGAAAATGTAACTTTTTAGAATAGAGTGAATATATTTGATTTAAGAATAGGAAACAATAAGCACACTTTATAAACAGCTCTCTTGCAAAATGTCACAGCTGAGGATTGGTTACTGCAGATAAAATGGGTGGCATAATGCCAGGTTATATAAATAGTAAGAAGAGTATCCTTCATGAATAGCTTCACCTTACTGCTTTTATTTTGATATAACCTGCCATGTCTCACTGTTTTGTCTTTTATTCAACAGTTACTCTGTCCATGGGCCTAGACACAAGGAAATAATAATGAATCTGGTACAAAAAGAAGCAGAGAAATGTGATCGACTTGGTGGATTTTTCACAATAATGAGCATGGCTGGTGGTACAGGATCTGGCTTGGGAGCATTTGTGACCCAGTGTTTAAGAGATGCTTTTCCAACCTCATTTATACTAAACCATGTTATCTGGCCCTACGGCACTGGTGAGGTGAATGTCCTCTTTCCCAGAGATATTCTACAAGGTCCTAATCACTGTTTACTTTTAAACATAAAATACCTGCAGCTGAAATAAACTGGAAAAGAGATACGTTTTAGTTTCTAGAAGTTCAACATGACAGAAAGTATCATCGCTAATGCATTGTTTGCCTAGTATTTGGTGCATGTCATTTCAGAAAAAAAAAATATCTTGATAAGTGCTAAAGTATAATACAGTTTCATGAGAAGCTCTACTAGCTAATTAGAAATCTCATGTTATGATAGTATCTCAGCATTATAATCCGTTCCTAGATGGATTTTATTCTATTCTAACGTTTTATTTGTGTTTGTATGAACTGAGAAGGATAAATGATTTTCACAGGTCTCGCTCTCTTTCCCTGAAAAAGCTCTGCTAGCTCCTGACCTCATTCTGCACTTTGGCAAAGAAAATGAGTCATAACTGAGGAAATGACAGTAGCCAGAGGATTATAAACTAGAAAGAGATTAAGTTGTTTGACTCTCATTTGTGTGCGTTTGTCTGTTTGTTTGTTTGCTCCCAGGTCATTGTTCAAAACTACAACTCTGTTTTGACTCTGTCACATCTGTACCAGTCTTCAGATGCCCTTCTTGTTCATGAAAATGATGTCATCCACAAGATCTGTGCTCAGCTGATGAATATTAAACAGATCTCCTTCAGGGATGTAAATCAAGTCATCGCACATCAGCTGGGGAGTGTTTTCCAGCCCACTTACACAGCAGAAGGTGGCTTACACTATAGCAGAAACCCATTAGGTACCTAACTGTAACAGAGCTGCCTAATGCATTCTTACACATCCTTCTGTAATGATTTCATGCTGTGAATTTAAGTTCTTCGTCCTCCTTACTCAAGTATTTGGATACATCCCAAGTTTTAAGATAAGAAAAGTGAAGCAAAAGACTAATTAGAAGTTCAATCCCAATTCTGTAGCAGAGTCAAAAATAGAACCCCCAGCTTCTGGTTTCATTCTTTCCCAAAAGAACCTTGTTTCTCCTTTTCAAGTGGTTACAGGCACCCTTGTACCTATTGACATTTCAGAGGAAATTTGTGCAGGACAGTAATTTTGGACTCAGTTTTACATTTCACATTAGGCTACAAGTTTGTATAAATGGAAAGAAAATGAAAGTTTTGTGTTTTGCTCAGGCAGGAGACAGCTGGCATGCAACCTGGTAGCAGCAAGCAACAGGCTGACATTTGTATCTTTAAGGGATTAGAGAAAATTACCCATCTTGCCAAGAGTTTTGCTTGTAAAAGTTAAACTTTCACATCTGCCTGTCAATCTCTTTAGCAGTGCATAGGGCCTTTGAGATCTTGAGTCAGGCTATAAAGCAAGACAAGTGTAAGTGGTAAAATAAGAGCTACTAACATACTTGTATAGAACTCAGTAGTCCGTAGCAAGTTTGCAGTACTTCGTCCAATGTGTGTCCATACATTTGTCAAATTAAAACTTTATATATATGGCCTGCTTTGTTTCTTACCTTAAATTGCTAGATCTTTGTAAAATTCCTCACTTTTCTCCTATTTTAGCTAGCCTATGCAGTATTTTTGTCAAACGTGAGCAGCTGTTAATTTCTTCTTTCAGGAGACTTAATGGAGACATTAGTTCCACATCCCGAATTCAAGATGTTGGGTCTTCGTAACATACCTCAGATGCCTGAAAACTCCCTCGCTTATAGCACATTCAGTTGGCCTGGGCTCATCAAACATTTAAGGCAAATGCTCATTGCTAATGCTAAAATGGAGGAAGGTAACAAGCATTCACTCATCTTCAGTATCCATCACTCTTTAAGCATTTATTTTTACAGATTAAGTAAAATTTATTGTTTTGTGGAGCTCACTGACTAGCTTTAGTCAGTTGAGAAACGAGCTGCTGCCCTCAGACAGCAGGAATTTGCCTCTACATAGCCAGCTGCTCCTCTAACTATTCACTCAGCTGCCACAGCAGCTCCTGGCTTGCTCCTGGTTTTGCTCCCAGACATCTCAGTTAATTTTAACTATTGAAAATACGCAAAACAAACAGGTTTTGGCCATGCACTTAATTTACATGATTCATTTGGAACATTCCTTGGATAGTTAGTTCTGCTATGCTTTTTCTTTCTACACCTTCTACTAATAAAAATCATGCTTAGCTCTCCTGCATCATTTACAGGGGGAATTCAGTATAGCTTCCAGTTATGCAAAGAATGGGCTGGCAGATTGCTAAGTATAGAAACAAGTATCCATTTCCTCTGGTATGACTAGTGACTACCAGGCAAATATTGCTGGATTAGCACTGGTTTTGTCTAATTGTGTAACTACGGCTTAACTAACGTGCAGAAGCTACAAACTCTTTAACATGATCTCAGCTTGGGGCACAGTGTTAGTTACCATCTGACTCTTCAGCTAGTCTGAGTCCATATTTCATGAAACATTAACTTTCTTTTATATCTTTTGCCAAAATCTCCTAGGTATTGATTGGCAAGTACGACCACCGCGTCTAGGCTCCTCCATCCCCTCCACTCATTCCACAAACAAGCCGCTGCATTTCAATACTTCCATTGCCAACCTGGTTATCCTGCGAGGAAAAGATATGCACAGCGTAGACTTAGGTAAGAAGGAAGAGCACAGTACCTCAGTGATTCTTGTTTCACACCTCACTGCTTTCTTTGCAACCATACCTGATGAAAGAAAGAAAAACCCCGAGGCCATATATTTGACTAAGGTTAATATTCCCTCTAGAAACTTTTTAATGTCCAAGGCCATGTTGCCTAATTGCTGAGGGCTCCTGTGTTTACATCTGAGACTTCTGTGTTTCCTGAAGCACTTCAGGGAAGGAGGAGGAGACTGAAGTCCATATATACGATAGGATTCTTGGCTGTATTGTCTGAAAATATGTTTAGCCCCTCTGGAGTGATGAGCACAGTTTGCAGGTGAAATACCAATACAAGAGTATGCTTCTAGATAGCCTGATGAATCTGCTGTATTTTCAACAGGCTGTCCACTCCGCAGATTTTTTTCAAGGCTTGAATTGATCTGCGAGCATTGATTAGTAATTACGATTGACTGAGATCATGATGTAGGAGCTTGTAGCTTTACATTTGACAGAAGGGCTGTCATTTCTGCCACAGGAACTTTCCAGGATCCCTCATTGTATACATCATGGCTAAACCCTCAGGACGCTTTTAATGCCTGGAAAACACCGAGAGCGTTTAACAAGTATGAGAAGTCTGCTTCTTTGGTCAGCAACAGCCAGTTCCTGCTGAAACCTCTAGACAATGTTGTAGGAAAAGCTTGGAATATGTTTGCTTCCAAGTAAGTGAAAATAATTATGCTGATTCTTCATTTGTAACTGCCAATATCTTCGGTGTTAGCAAAATTGTCAATACAGCTCGCTCTTTCGGCAAAGTAAAGTAATGGTGAATAAGCATGAAGGCTGTTCCCACACTTTAGTGGAAACATTTTTATGCTTGAAGCGTGATGGCAGGGTGCAGAACACAGAACAGTGCTTATGTTCTGCGGGTAAGTGAGACCACATATTCTAGTGCTGTCAATTTGACTATTTTCTCAGTAGTAAATCTCCCCAAATTTAGTGCATGCCAGTCTGACCGTTCTAAAAATAACACATAGAGACTCCTTTTATTGATCATATAGTTCCTAAAGTGGGTACGGACATGCTGCACAGTCCGGGAAACAAGTTCCTGGCTCAGTTCAGAAACATCTGGGGGATTCGTGTGCTTACTAAGGCTCCCATGCTATTAGTTTGATTTTTCATTGGAACCAAAAAATCTAGAAAATAATTGCCTCTTTACTTTGATCCTCACGAAGCCAAGGTTACTGCACGTCACAGCAGATGTCTGTTAAACATGAGTTTCTAGCAGAAGAATTCTGCAGTCAAAAGCCAAAGGAGGAACACTGCTTTCACTAGCTTAGCTCCTAGTTTTACTGCCTGTTACAAAAACACCAGTGATGAGAAGCAAGCTATCCCGCACACACGGGGTCAGGCCTTGCATCTCAAATCTATAAATTACTTTTCTCGTTCAATAATCACTTCTTTGGTTTCCCACTTAGCTCAGTTTTGTTAGCGGCAATTTTGTTTCCTTAAGCAATACACAAACTTATAAAAGCTGTTAGAAACAAGTCATGACTTACCAGTAAGTATGAATTACAAAATGAGTTCAAGAGAGCACAGGAGAAACTAAGCAGCACGGTTACTGGGTGGAAACCAATCTTCATTTGAAGTTGTTGCAATAACTATACAGTGTGATTTCATGTGTCGGATTTCTAATGCCTTAACTGTTTTCCTACTGTGACTCCAACACACAGAGCCTATATTCACCAGTACACTAAATTCGGAATCGAAGAGGAAGATTTCCTGGACAGCTTCACAGCTCTGGAACAAGTTATCTCCAGTTACAGCATCCTTTGATTTTTTTGAAATGGTCTGAAATAGCTTTCCTGAAAGAAGCCAGCACTGGAAAACCTTCCATCAGCTTCCTGAAGTACATAAATTACTGGACTGTAGCTATTTTTCAGTCTTGTAAGCAGCCTGTGCGTGTGTTAGAATAGCAAGAACTGAATCAGAACTAAATATATTCATAAGGGCAGGTATTATTCCTATGTAATATATCTAATAAATAGCTGGGTTTTGATACATTTGTTCTATACTGTAGCTAAGTCTTTGAACATAATTTTTGGCACCTGGGTATTTTTCATAACGTCTACATTGTCTACACAGAAGGATGTTTCTCCAGGCTGAACTCTCAACATCTAAACTATCGTGAGCTAATGTGTAACAAAAATTTAATGTGTGCTTGACTCTAGTAGTAAGGCAGTCCTGATCCTCCGATTTCAATTTTTCATGGCAACACTTAGCCCTAGAATTCATTATTGATAAAAATGCACGGTGTCAGAATCACTAATCCAAACTCCATGTGGGTGTCAGTCAAGAGACAATAGTCTGCAGGTATTACTTTAATGCAAAGGAGGTCCTAAATTCTATTTTAAGGACTTTAACCTGGACAAAATAGCAGACATTTTGAACCATCTTTTAAAAAAAAAAATAAATGTGTGAAGGGTTCTTCATTTTCCTGTCATCCTCAAGTTATATTAGAGATGATAATGAATTACATGTTTTTCTGACCATTTCCATGTTTTCAAGTGGTGTTACCTACCAATTGAAGAGGTCTTGGCTATTTGTTATAAGCGAACCATAGGTTTAGGCAAAACGACAACTCTTGCTCTTCTTCCTATAAGTTAGGAGCAGTTGGGTTTTTTTTATTATTATTAATTTGTTATTTATTTAACTAGACTTGGGAGGAGAATTGCTGGTAGATTTCAGGTGTAAGAGTCTGTAATACACTATAGTAAATATAATAGACTGTGTCATTTCAAAAGTCGAGTTAAGAAATGGGCTCTTCTTTGCACAGATTTTACCACGACCACAAGGTGGTGCCCCCGTGAAGCTACAGCTTGCAAACACTGCACTGCACGGGCCGGGCAGGAGGAAGGGATAGCAGTGGCTGGGGGGGCACGGGCTGGGTGCTTGTAGGAGCGTACAGGGGGCTTAAACCTTATGTTGTAACACCAAGCTTTCTTCTGCCTCTGTTAGCTTTTCGCTTAGTGATAGGGAGAGCTTTTGGAATTCTTGCCCTTCCTCCCCCCATGTCGCACTTCTCCCACACAAATAATTAAATAGGTATGCCAAGAATAAAAATATAAAAAAAAATCAGTCTCAAGGACTTTTCCCTTGACAAGCGGACAAACCTCATAGTTTGCCTCTAGGTTTTAGTGCTGTTTCATGCCAGGCCTCTGAGCTTTTAACTAAAAGATGAGCACACACGTAGTACGATGCTAAATATGTTAGACGTTTGCAATATGGCTAATGCTGCCTACCTAGAAACCTTGGCCTGTTAGCAATTGTAGTTTAGGTTTAAAATCTTCAGTGAATTAACACAGTGGTAGTTCCAGAAGTAACCTTGTAATTCTGCTGGGCCTCAGAGCACAGCAGACACTCTGCATTACTCGTATCTTTATTTCCTTTTCTGGTTTCATTTACCTCTTTGCTTTTGTTCAGGCCATGCACAGAAGCACTAAAAATCCCCCCCCGGAGCACCTGTTCTCAAACCAGCTCTGGCACACGACACCTGGAACGGCAAACTGACTTCTTGACAAGGCTTAAGTAACTACGATTGAACCTGAAGAAAACAAAGTACGTACTGGGGCTAAGTTCACAATTGCTCAAGCACTGCTGTAGTAATAGCTGATCACTGGCATGGCTGTGTCGACGCAAGCCACAGTGGATTCTAATAAATTTCACGGTAGCTTATGGACAAGCAATGTTAATCTCTCGTGCCTTCCAAAAGAAAAAAATATTTCGACTGCCCATTAGTATTAGGGCAACTGTCAGCACCCGTTAGAGTTGAGTCCAGTCCTGGTTCATGCAGAAAAAATTCCTGTGTGAATTACGAGCTATATCGGTGCTTCAATTCAATAGCTAAATCGTTAAATATACAGGGGAATGAGAGCCATTCGTGGGGCAGGTGGGGAAGGCAAAGAGGAGAAAGCGGGTAGGGTAAATATACCAAATAACTTTTCATATAAAAAGACACTTGACATTTACGACAAAACATTTTGACAATATTCTTCTTGCAGACCACAGTACATAAGCCAAAAGCTCAGTCTGCTTTGCTTTCTGTTTTCACTCAGCTGCTCTAATTCCTGTTTTAGGAACTCCCTCTCAAAAGGGGAAGACACAATAATACACAGTTCAACTATCCAGCCGTACTTCAAGCCCTATTCCCCTCAGTAAAATTTGAGTTGTTTGGAAGTTCGAAACTACATATAATTTTGTTATAAAATATTTGTGATATTTAATTTTTTTTCCCCACTAAATCACGTCCTGGCAGCTCAGAGCCGGGGGACTGCTCTGATCAAAAGGGCTATTCTAGCATCATGTTTGTGTCAGTTTCAACCATTGTCTTGAACTCGGGTATTTTCACAGAAGAAACTGGAGGAAAGATTGCACAAGAAGTTAAGATAAACAGCACAGGCGATTCAAGTTTGCAAGGAACAAAGGGTCACGAAAGGAGACAGTATGGTGAGGTTCTCCCTCCTCCCTCCTTCAAAAGGCACAGGATGTTTAGCAACATAGAAATACTTTTCCCTCAACAGATATCAGACTGAGAACTTCTTCCAGTATCAGAAATGAGAATAGGAAACTCCATGTCTGAAAGAATTACCAAGTCCCAGGAATGCATACTCGTCCTCATCGTTCCACCGGACAGGTAAAAGAGATTTTTAAAAAGCTAAGGACAGTAAAGTCCTCTGAGAAACAAGGGAGAGAGCAATGGGTTATTGTACTGCTACATCAATAAGTAACTTTATTGCAGAAATAACCTTACCTTATCTCTATGCATTTATAATTCTGAGCATGAAGCAAATACAGCAGGCGCTTATTGCGCCTATGAATGACAGACCCATTATCCATTCTTTATAACTACATTTATTATTTATGGCTTATGTGACTTTTAGTTAATGGAGCAAAATATTTGGGGGTTTTGTTTCTTTACCTTTGATGGCAGAACTTGGGCTACGTCAGTAAAACAGAGCACACAGCTAACGTGTAATCCCGAAGTAAAAATAAAAATTTCTTTATTTAATCTCTAGTTATAACATATGAAAACATAGAGGAACGATTCTGCACCTCAAAGACAGAGCTAGGCCAATAGGTTCTTTATGCTTAACAAGGATACTTCTGTAAGAACTTGTTCACAGTTAGGATTCAGGGAAAATACTCCTACTTCCAAAGTTTTTCAAAGCAGCAATAGAGGATCACAACCATCAGCCAGATTTTGACAACACAGATTCCTCAAAACTACAAAAAAAAAAAAAAAAGAAAAAAAGGAGGTGAAAACAAAAGTGTAACTGTTGTATGAGCTGTTACAATTCCTTACATTGCTCTCGAAAAGATATTGATGGGAATTGTTTTAGGCATCTCTAGCCTTCTTCCTGTTAGTGTTTTTCACTGCTGACCTCAGTTCTGAAATTCTCACACCCTTTCCCAAAAGAAGCCTTCATCTTTTTGATCTATAGCTGGATTCCTCTATTTTTTCCCCAGGATGTGGAGAGGAGAGGGTCAAAGTGACAGGAAGCGAATAGCTATTATCAAATTTTCATCATCTACAATTATATTAGAAGGCAGAGTAGTCATTTTCTATTTTATTGAGAAAATTAATTATGTGAAGAATAGCCTGAGCCTGGAAGAGGGCTTTTACCTCATTAGAAGTTAAAGTTAATGAGGCAGATCAAAGGTCAGCACAAGCCAATGGCTCACTGAGGCCGGACAACAGAATCGGTGGCCTTGGCCTTGCTAGTTTTAGGCAAACTACCCACAGGATGTCCATAAACCAAGGAACAATGCACCAAATCTGACTATTGTTTTTTGTAACGGACAGGTGCAGCTCACTTGGAAGTCAATTCAAGGACTCTAACTACAGCAGATATATTTAATGAATAGGATAACTTTTATTTGGCCACAACAAAAGAAAAACAAAACGGGAACAAAAATTAACCTGTTACAAACACTTTAAACGTAACTATTTGGCAAGTGACAGGGCACTGATCTAGTTATAGATACGAATTTATTTGGACATAAGTATCTATTGGTGCTTATAAGGCTAGACTAACTACCAGCACAGAAAGGACAGAATCGTAGTGTAAAAATATAAGGGGCTTTTAAGAGGATTACCTGCACAGATTTACCAAAGTGAAACACCTCAAAATTAAGGGCAAAAATTTGTGGTTTCCACAACAACTAGGACTTTATCAGTAAGAAAGGAGGAGTTATGGTCAAATCACCGGCTGATACACTACTGGGAAACATTAAGGTACAAAAGGATATTGAATTAATCAGTCACACCCTTCTGCATTTGTTAATACATTTAGTATAGATAAATATTATGAAGTGAGGGACCAAACAGCCAAAAGGAATTATTCTTAAGATGTCAAAGTGTACTTCAAACAAGTCTGCGTTTTGCTAGACGCCACTTTAAAAACCGCACAAGAGTCATCAGGAACGTGATTCATGAATCTAATACGGCACAAAAAACTTCCAAAAGGAATTGAGCTGCTGCCTTTCCTCCCCTGCTTTCAAGGGCAGCCCAAACACAGCCTTCCCAAGGGAGCAAATTCCAGTGTAGGCTTCCTCCTCAAGCCTCCTGCCTCTGGGCTTCCTACCCCACCACTGCCCACGCTCCAGAAGCACAGCCTGGACACTCAGACAGCCTTTAACTCGCCTGGATGTAGAGCTGATAATCCTGAATTTTAACTACAGAGCCCTTCCGGCTCTTTCGGTCAAACTCGAAGTTCACAATGGTCCCTTCTGATTTCATATTGTATGAATCCTCTCCCTCTAGACAGCCACTTCCCCTCTATCCGGGTGGGGTAATGAGTCACCTACCTCCGTGAATCAGCAGAACCTGCTTAACCCTTTCCCAGAAGCGTGAACAGCTGCAAATAGGGTGGTGTTTCCAACAAACATTACTGCCAGCTACAGGGAGCACACTGGGAAAGGTGAAGATAGCCTGAGGTGAGAGATTAGAGAGGCTGCTTCTGCTCACTGGGAAATTTAAAGGCAATTTTTAGAGGTATAAATGTGTTCCATGATAAAGATCATGGGAGAAGTCTAAACCTTAACCCCATGGTTCACAGAAGCCTGAGAGATTCTAAACGGGGATTTCTAAGAGAGTCTATTGGTATCAAACAAAGGCACAGGCCTGTCTATTTATCTGTGTGAATCAGGTTGCAGGAACCTTCCTGTCTGCCAGTCTTAAAAGCAAATTTTTTAAAACATGGAATTTTACACTGTAAGATAGAAAAATAAGTAAAATGAGGACTCTCTCTAGGCCAAGATCCCTATTTTAAAAGTAAGAACAGTAAGTAGAGAAACTAAGTAAATAAGATAAGCCACTGATTAACATAAAAAGACAGAATAAACACTGCTAGAGCTTCAGTGAGCTATGAGCTTTTGTTTCACTAGTTATATGTGATGAGAAATAAATACCATCTCATATGGTATATTTGCATTTAAATGGGTGCGTTCTGTGAAAATTATTATTGTACATATTTGGTTACATGTACAGTGTAATGTTTATTTAAAGGCTCACAAAAATACACTTCAGTTGCCTGAGAGTGGTGTAATTGTGGTCAGATGGCATGATTTAATTTGAACTTTTGCCCAGTAGTCTCCAATACGTACTAGATCATTTACAGGAGCATGTAAGCAGAACACGCCGAAGGAGCCAAATGGAAAGCAGCCTTATCCCACACACTGAAGGTGTAATAAAACACCGACTCTGTACTCGGTTGGCAAGGGCGGCTGTAGCCGTTTATTATAACATCCCCCATAAGTATGGTGAGAGCTGGGCAATAGTTCAGAGCTACTGCTCTCCAGATGGCTCAGAACAATACTGAGTTCAAGGATACATATTTCCATGCAAGACTGGCGGCTGCTAGCTGTCATGCATTTCTGCCACTTGCAAAGAAAACACTGGGAAGTCTCCTCCCGCCCCACTTCGGGCAGCTGCAGCCTGTGTTAGTACCCGATTCCGAGTCATCCAGTCAGCAACTGTATTCATGGAGTTACCCGACGCTGTGAACTAGCGATTTCTCCTTCCTAGGCTGAATTTTGGTGAAGAAACCTAATGCAACTGATGAAACACTAAAAACATAAATTTGGCAACGGATGAATAAAAATCCAATTAAATACTCTTCTCCCGAGAAGAAAGCTTCTGTTCCCTCCCTACTAGCATTAACTCAGGTTTTCACATTATTTTCCTCTATAAAGGTTTAGTCAGGCTTCCCCACAAAACTAGTATTTTCACAGTGATGTAGTATTATATAAAAAATAAATGCAGACCTAATGTGTGCTGTGAAAGGGGAGCCGATTCTTCGGTGACATTATAAAGGACACCTGAACTTGCTTCAGCACACGTGGGGTCCTGCTGAAGTTGAACAAAACTCCAGTCAACAGGCCTGAACGTGTCCAAAGGTCACCAAGCGCCAAGGACGGACAGGGACGCACGAGGGACTGAGAGGAGACTTCAGTGACGGTGTTAAGCGAGGGCTCTCGGGATCGGGTCTGCCAAACACACACTTGCCTTATTCACTGAACCAGAATGATCCTCCCTCAGCCACAGCCGACATCCACTGCCAAAGGCCAGCACAGGAGATTTCCACACCTCACTTAAGAACACCAGGCTCCTTGTGGGCAACCACCACGCTGGCAGTTCACACACAGATGCTGTGGCGTCATTTGCCACGTGGTGGCTGCGGACATGCAGAAGTGTTTAGGACAGGTTTATAGAGAAGTTGAGGCAGGCAACAGAATTAAAATCACCAACTGCATTAGCACCGATCTAGTAGGAATACTGCTTTGAAATTTTTTTTGGCATCCACTACTTTGACCTTAACTAAATACCAGCTTCAGGCATCTTAAAAGTTTCTCCCTTCCTTGCTGCTCCCCACCTAGAGTCTTACACAACACACACGTAGAGGCATGTGACTGTATGTCATGAGAGGTCAGCTGGACTGAGGTGAGATGTAAAAATCAAGGAATAGGAGAAATTAGATCTGTTGTTATGAAAATATCCTACTAAATACTACAGCTCTCACGAAAACAGCTGCAGCAAACAAGAGGCACCAAGAGAAGCACGATTTCTAAACAGACCAGAGAGATTTTGTGAACATAGCTAGATTTGTACAATGTTGTAAATTTAAATGTCTATTTTCTCTTTCTGTAGGTCCAGTTTCTTTCAGAGACGGAAAAGAAATGCGGAGTGCACAAACCTGCTTTTTTCAAGCCTTTTCAACAGGTGAAAAGAGCCTAAGAAACATGCGGTCTCTTAAAACTCACATGGTTTCTACACGTAAGTGTGAGCCTCAAAGTATTTATGTGGTTTAGTTAGCAGCAGCTTCTGCAAGAGAACTGCCAGTTTCTTTCCTGACAACATGGAAGGAAAACAGAGGTGTACCACAAGGTCGTTGCACGCAGCTAGAACAAGCTTTGGGAAACACATCTAATCTCTTAAAGAATTTCTTACACTTTG